>PVJH01021906.1:0-37709 GCA_004026705.1 Nesogale talazaci | reverse complement strand
TTGCCACAGCACAGACAATAAAAAGCCGAGAAAACTGTCACATGGAATTAGGAAGCAGAGAAACATCTCTGGGATGTGTGCATTGGCTGCTGGTTTCAAACTGCAGGCATTGCAACACTCCCTCGCCATACCCCGGGGGCACCCCCAGATTTGGCCACTATGAGTCGAAGTTGGGTAGATGGCACAGGGTGTGCCTACCCTTCAGAGGAAGAATGTGATACGTTAACTAATCTGTATTTTCTCGGGCCTTGCTCTGCTCAAATCCTGCCCACAGTGTAATGATGACAATTGCTCGATACATAACTCTTCCCAGTATTTTACTTTTCCCATTTTGTTTTCAGGACATAGGGCACTAGATAAGGAAAACATGTTTCTTTGGGGCATGAACAGTGTTCATCAAAAGAGGGTTCCAGACTGCACTCTGCCAACACTTCAGAACAAGTCCCAAGTGAAAGAGGCACCATGATCTCTCTGTGAAGTTTGGTGTGTGTGTCTCTCTGAGTGGCAGTCATGTACTCATGTCAATTTCAGGATTAGGAGTCTAGGGGTGGAGTCTAGCTTGTCAATCTGGAGATAGTCAATGAGTAGCCAATGAGCCCTCTGTGTCGACATGGCTTTCTCCTGAAATTTCTGGGAAATCTCACGGTATTTCCCAATTGGAGAAGGGAGACTGGACTGAGTCACCGAGAGATGAACTACTGACAAGATGACAGCATGCTGATCAATCCTGATTCCTGGAGAATGGAGGAGCCAGAGGAGGAGCCACATGGCCTTGCCCTAATGGAACCAGACCTCTGGGGCTAGAGAAGCCACAGAGAGACCCCTGCCAGTGCTGAGATGCTCCCACCACCAATGGATACTGCTGATGGACTCTGAGCCCAAGAAATGAGGAGCCATGAGGGGATGTCCCAGAGCCGGGACCCTGCACCCACTGGCCTGTGTGTTCGTGAGTCGGAAGGAGACTCGATAGACTGGTATTGGACATAAGGGCTAATATCGGACTTATGACTTTGAACTGGACTGGGTTAGGATGCTTTCTCAAAGTTCCATTCCTCTTGTATATAAATCTTTCCCTTATATCCATTTGCATATCTATGAATTTGTTTCTCTAGTCTACCCAGACTAACACACTCTGACTTCACAGCCTTCTATAGTGTGAAGTACCAGGACAGGCCCCAATACTGCTCAGGCACTTTAGTTATGGTCACTAAGCCCCAGAGTCTTGTCTTCTTTGTCCCTGTGCCCCCTATTTCTACTGAGAGCAGCTTGCAGACTCACACTGGTACGCTTTGATGATAGTGAGTGGGAAAAGTCAATTATGAAGATTGTTCTTATATAAATCAAAGCATGGGCTCTTGAACCATGACCAGACCTCATCATTTTATTTTTCATCCCCACCAAATCTAATGCACAAGGTTGTGTATATAAAACAAATGAATATTTGCAGGAGTATATTTGAAATATAGAATATGATAAATGTGTATATTTAATATATATTACCAGGTGCACTTAGTAATATAACAGGCAAGGATATGGAGGATCGTCTAACTCAGGGTAAAGAATGTGATTATTTAATAACTCAAGGCCAACTGGAATATGAAGAGCATAAAATGAAAAATTAAAAGTTTGAAAATAATCTTTATTGTGCCATTGTTCATGGGAATGTACACAGTAGAGCCATGTCGTTTTGACCACGCTCCTCAGCCTCATCCTTGCGGTCTGAGGTGCTTCTCCTCTGTTCGCAGAAACTGGCTGCCCCCGGGGGTTTCCAGCTAATCTTTTGAGTTGCCTTGGTCAGTTTGATCCTATACAGATAGATATTAAAAGAGCATAATGCTCAAGGCAGACAGTCTTACTAATTCACCTATTGTTTGACTTTAAAAAGATTCTGACGGTTATTTGGGGGTTAAGGTTTAAAGCAGTGGTTCTCAACCTGTGGGTTGCGACCCCTTTAGGGATCGAATGACCCTTTCACAGGGGTCACCCTATTCCTAACAGTAGCAAAATTACAGTTATGAAGTAGCAACAAAAATAATTTTATGGTTAGGGGTCACCACAACATGAGGAGCTGTAGTAAAGGGCCACGGCATTAGGAAGGTTGAGAACCACTGGTTTGAAGATAACCTTTAGAAGGTTTTTAAAGCACCAAGAGGAGAGCATGCCATGTTCTGCAGTGCTCTGATCATTACACTGCAGGCACTGGGCCAAAGTCCCCAGTTCAACTTGTGCATGGATGCGGAAGATATCACATGCTTTGGGGGAGATTTCTGGTTGATCTCCTCACAGTCTTGCCTCTCTTACAAAAATCGCTTTTCCAGTGAATTGTAGCCCACCCCCACTGTTCTGAAACTGGTCAATTTCCCCTACCTACTAAAAATAATTATTGCTTCATAGCCATACAATAGAAAAGGCTAGACTTTTAAAAATATGTATAATCCATTTTAGATCTCTGAGCCATCTAGATCGCAAATGACTGCACTCAGCCATTTCTCAACATCAGGTCTGACATAATCTCATGAACGCACACGTGCTTCCTGTGAGCCTAAAGCTAATGACAGCAAAGGTT
Organism: Nesogale talazaci; assembly: GCA_004026705.1. NCBI lineage: Eukaryota > Metazoa > Chordata > Mammalia > Afrosoricida > Tenrecidae > Nesogale > Nesogale talazaci. The sequence continues at coordinate 35,143 of PVJH01021906.1, read as the reverse complement.
GCTTTTCTAGGAGAAACGTATTTCTGAAGCATTACTATGAAAGCAGGTTAGAAAAAATTCAATAATTTGTAACGACAATCAGAACTACACATTTTTATCTCCTAAAAATGCCTTTTGGCTATATGGATGATTCTCTCTCTCTCTCTCTCTCTCTCTCTCTCTCTCTCTCTCTCTGTGAAAGTGCAGCTATCTTTGGACAAGCATATTATCTTTAATATGTTTACAGAACCACCAAATTCCTTATGAACAACATAGTTCACAGATCGATTAAAATGGAGAGATCAAGCTTTCATTGTTTCATAGCAGAGAAATATAAGGCTTTTCAACTGGCAAGTAGATGCTGCCCTACTGCAGTCTTCATATTCATTAACCCGTAATGAATCTATTAATTGAATATGTAAGTTTGGCTAATTAGATGTAAGACATATCTTCAGATTTAAAGGGTAATAATAAAAAATTTAAACTGCAACACCGGAATCAAGTATTTAAGAAGTGATAAATGTGAACTGGAAAGTGCACAATTTTAATATGAATTCATTAATTGCCTCTGTTAATTTAGGTGAAATACATTAGCAGAAAGGTCAATCCATTTGAGGCTTGATGTGTTTTTCAAATAGTAAGTTAAAAAGAACAAATCAAACAGCAGTACAAAATGGAAAGGCCTGGAAGCTGTTTCTCCCACCCAGAAGTTGTGAAGAAGACTCGTAGCCTCACAGAGGGAACCTTTGGTGGACTATCCAGAGGTTCTCAGACCAGGTTGTGGTTAAGTCTGAGAGACACAAAACACCTTGTCTTTAAAAACTGCTTTAGGTCCCACCTTAGATTATTTGGATTCTCTGGGGTCCAAAAATGTCGTTCAATACTCCCAGAACTATTACAAAAGGAGCCTGAGGTAAGTTTTATGGGGGAAGGATCCCTGATGGTAAATGCATGTCTGTGAAACAGAAAGTCTGAGGGTCCAAGCCAATAGCCTCTTTGCAAGAGAAAGATGTGGCTGTTTGCTCTCCTGAGACAACAGGCTGGGAAAAGCTATCAGGTAGTTCTGAGCTATCCCACAGGGTCAATCTGAGGCAGAATTGAGTGGAAAGCAGGGGGAAAAGTGGACGTGTCCATAAAGGCAGTAGTGGTTCTTGGATGACAGAGCAGTGCATTCAGCTGCTAACCAAAAGGTTCACAGTTCGAGTCCACTCAGAAATGCCCTGGCAGAAAGGGTTGGTGATCTATTTCTGGAAAATGCACCATTAAAATCTATAGTAGGGGGCTGAGCCCTGGTGGCGTAGTGGTTGTGTGCGGGACTGCGGCACACTGGGATGGAGGTTCGAGTCCAGCTCCATGGAGCAAAGGCTGGGCCTCCTACTCCTACCACCTGAGGGCAGTGATGCCCAAACAAACAAACAAACAAAAAACTATAGTAGGCTTATAAGCATGAGACATCCCTTACTGTAACAATTCATGATCTTTTTTCCTCTAAGGAGAAATAAACTACCCTTGGGCCTCATTTCCTTTTCTTTTTGATCTAGGGCTGGACCAAAGAGTCTTACACTTGAGGTGACATAACTTGGATTTGGGGAATAGGATATAAGCTCAGCTCCAAGATTTGGAAATTCCAGTTGCACAAATAGCTAATTGGCTAGATAAAAAATTATTATGGGAGTCTTGCTTGGATCATGATTCAGAAAATGTCATTTCTTGGAACATGTTCTCCTGAGCATTTAGCAGAATGTAAGTAAGGCTCATGGAAAACACACACACAGCCGAGAGAGAGAGAGAGAGAGAGAGAGAGAGAGAGAGAGAGAGAGAGAGTTAGTTTTCTCTATTTTGAGAGATTCTCTTCTATGTGAGTCCAACCCGGTAATCCTGGCTTATTTCCTGTTTCATATGACCCTAGCACAATGTCAGATGCTCAGTCACACTGATCATCATCTCAACGAGAACCTGTGGGCAGAGACAGGCTGCACACTCCACTCTCTGGAGGCATTGCTGCTTCGCTTGTATTGTATGGTCACATGGAGTCTATTTCACTGGTAGTGCTGCTGCTAGGACCCACTGAGTTCATTTTGACTCTTAGCAACCCCACGTTGCACAGAACTGTCCCAGCAGGGTTCCTAGGCTGTACTTTTTATTCGAGCAAATCACCAGGCCTTTTTTCTAGAGTCCATATGGGGTTTGACCTATCTGAAAGTGGACTCACTAGCCACTGAGGATTTTATTTGAATAAGTCAAAATACACATCAGTAATAAAACCTATTGACTGGCTTCTGACACATCATAACTTTAGAGGTTTTCTAGACTGTAAATCTTTGTGTGTTTAAGCCACCTCATCTTCTACCCCTGGAGCAGCTGGTGGATTTGAACTGCTGACTTTGTGTCTAGCAGTTCAACACCTAACCCACAGTGACGCCAGTGCTGGAAGGGACATAGAAACCAAGGAGCAGCAGGTTGTCTGAGAAGAAGACTGCATGCCTGGGGCCCAACGCCCTCTTCTGGATGCCTACCTTGAATGTTGGGGCTGTGTACCAGTCCTGGGTGCCTCCCATTCCTGCCCTTATTGTTGGGTGCGGTCAACTTGTTTCTGACTCAGAGCAACAGAATTTCACAAATGGAAGTACCACAAATACTCGAGTTAAAACTGATCCAAATATCAGCCAAGGCTGATATTTTAGCACAATAACTGCATTAAAAATGTGAACAACTCGGCTTATGCACAAGTATATACAGGAGGTAAATGGTTGAAAAGGAGGAGGCTGGCATTCCCCTGCGATGGCCACGAGACCTCTTGGGTTCTTTGTCTTCTCAGTAGCCCCTTTGAGCATGGAGGAAAGAGAAGCACTTAACTGTTCACTTGGAGACCTCTTGGGTTCTTTGTCTTCTCAGTAGCCCCTTTGAGCATGGAGGAAAGAGAAGCACTTAACTGTTCACTTGGCCTTGCGACTGAGTGCATGTGAATACAGATGCCTGTTCCAAATATCACCAAAGTTCTTAAGAGATTTCCTTCTTCCCAAAGATCCTCTGGACTAAAGTGGTATACGCAAAATGACCTGGGGAGGAAGTTTACCATGGAAGAGCGCTATGGTATTCACAGACAATTCAGAGTGATGCACAGAAGTGAGAAAATATAAAGGAAAAAAATCATAAACTAAAGCAACATGGGAACAGGAAAAGAATTAATGACATGCGACCACTTCCCTGGAATAAGACCAGCAACAAAATGCTGGAGTTTGCATCGGAGTAACTTCCACAGGCCCCAGGATAGAAGGTCGCTTCCATGCCCACTCATTCATGCGACTTGTTCTGGGGTGCTGCTCATCTAACTGCTACACGAGTGGCACTGCTGCGTGACAGGCTCCACACTGTCTGTGGTTTTTCTTTCCTACATTGTCAAAAGAACTTTTAAATGAAAGTTCTTCTCCTAAACGTAATTGTAGTCTAAAATTTGTCTACAAAAACTCTGAGATTTTTCCTCCCCAAACTAATTAAACTGTTAGCCCCAACATGCCCTAAAATATTTCTCAAGACATCAGATAAAACATAATTCAAGCTATTTGTTTTTAAATGGCAATATTCACCTGCACATATGCACCATCAACGGAAGAGGGAGCTAGTGCCTTTTAAAGGAAAGACCAAGCCGCTGGAATTTTAATTTCCTCTATGTTGGCAATGTGTGATTACTGGTAGAGGGCTGTGCCAAGAACAAAACCTCTAAGACACAGCTAGGAGGTGGAATTGCGTTTTCTACGGAAGATGAATCTAGCTCTCACACTTAATTTTGTCACCTGGGGCCCTCACAAGATGGAGTTTATATTGTGAAAGCAGAGAATTGTGTTTGGCATCACACTTTATATGTTGGAGTCATGACAAAGGAGGCATCTGCTCCTGGAAGTCACCGATGGCAGACGAGGTAGTGGCGGCATGCTACCCTCGAGGGACGAGTTACTGACTTGATGGAGAATGTTCAGTTAGTACGCACGCACCAGGATCCCCGCCTCCTTTCTTCTGGATGTTGGAAGTAAAAGGATAATTAAATCAGCATTTAAATGTCAAATAAAAATTTAATATTCACATTAAATAAAAAACATAAGTGAATTTATTTTATACGTTTCCATAATGGAGCCAAGATACTTCATTAAGTGTTTCTGGATTTAGGAAAAATATGTAATGCTCTTTATAGGCTCTTTATTTAATAAATTAAATGCCACTTCTCTATAAATATCCCTCGCATTAACTTTCCTGTTAAGAATTTTCCAGAAAAGGTTTTAAACCAAGTGGCCAGGCCCATCTCCATTGAGATGAAGATCATCAGTGAACAGTGGTATCTGAAATAAGCACTGACATCAGTCAGCAAAGAACCTAAGGGCTCTCATTAACTTTTTTTTTTTTTTTGCAAACAATGTGCTACTTTCAAATCTTAGAGACTTGGAGACATTTAAGGAATCGATCTGATTAAACCCAAAGAGGAGAATGCTGTCTTGGTGTGATTTATTTTTGCAGGCAAATGAAACTGCAAGGGTCTCTGAGGGAAGAGGCAGGGAGGCTGTCATGGTTAGTGACAGGAACCGGGCGGTACCTGAAGCTGAGAGAGCCCCAGTACACAGACAACCAAGACCAAATGTGCCCCCTTTTGTTGGAAATGAGATTTGAGTGCTCCATTGTTTTCCTCGGTGATTTCTGAAGTGTGTTTCAAAGCTTAACAAATACGTTCTCCTTTTAGTTCCTTACCTGACCGTGCAAGATCACATAAAGATGATGCCTTAAAATTACAACTTGGCATACTGTGGCTTAGGTGAAGAGTAATAGGTCAGAATTTGCTTTTCTCCTCTGCAACTCCAGGATCCTGGCTCCACCAGGCCTAATTCATCCTTTTCAGAAGAAAATTAAGCAACAATAGCTGCTGTGCCCTTGTGCTGGGGACTTTAAACAAGATGCATTCTAAAGAATAAATCACTGCATGTGGGATTGATGGAGAAAGGAACCATTATAAGGGTGGAAGAAATGTTTGTTTGTTTGATCTAAATCAGTGGATAAGACTGAAATTCAAAATGTTGGACACCTAAAGGTAGCAGTGGCACAGGCCGTTGCTTCCATGGACATTGTGGAATCTATGGAGGAAAGAAGAGGAAAATAAATTGTGACACTAAGAGATGAGAGGAAAAAGAAAGAATACAGATAGGGGAAAGAATTTAAGGTCACCTAAAAAGAAAGCAGTAACTCAGGAAGCCTATGAACTGGACAGAAATCATGAAGACATGCATCAGCATAGTTATTATTCACCACTCTGATTTGCTAAGAAGCCCTGCATCAGCTATCTGGACTGACGATGATATCAATCATGAGCTGATAAAAGGAGAAAATACTTTTTTTTTTTTTTTTCAGAAATGATAGGAGGAAAAGCAAGTGTTGTCCTGGAATCCTGTAAGTAGGAAGTTTGTTCTGAGGACAGCACTGAAGCTACAGCTCAGGAAGAGGGACATGTCTGGGCATAGCACACAAGGGTCAATGTGTAAGAGAGAGTGGAATAAATCCAGGCCCTCTGATCCTAAGGACGCTATTCCTACTTAGAGCAGCCAATGCACGGAGAGGACCATAGGACTGGCCCCACTACGAGCCACAATGTCCCTCACTAACACGTGGCGCTGCACAGGACAACACTGGAGGCACAGTGCGGGAATTGTGCCCACCCTGACCCCACCATGCAAGGTGAGACACTAAGGGCACACAACAGAACAGTAAGGGGAACAGAGCAACAAAGTACTCAGGGAAGACCAAAAATAGACTTGGGGGCCAGGGAGTGGCACCCCATCAGATTTGACCTGAAAAAAAGCGCTCCTAAATGACAACAAACAGACCTTGAACTATTTACAGGCTTTTGGTTTTTGTTTGGGGGTGGGGGAGTCGTACTTGTTGTTTTGTTTTCCTTTCTTTTGTTGCTTTGTTTTGTTGTCTTGTTTTTTGTGCCTATTATCTCTGCAGGTCTTTCTAGATAAGATAGGCAGGATAAACAATCTGGAGGAGAAAACAAGGGACCAATGGTTCCTGGGGACATGGGAGAGGGGGAAGCAGGGGAAAGGAAGCGGGTGTTAAAGCCAGGGAAAGGGAACAAGTGATCTAAAATCGATGGTGAGGAAAGTATAGGAGGACTGGTTGAGCTTGATCAAGGGAAATGTAGCCGAGAGGAATTGCTGAAACCTAAATGAAGGCTAAGCATGATAGTGAAACAAAAGGAAGGTAAAAGGAAATAGAGGAAAGAACTGGGAGGCAAGGGGCATTTATAGAGCTCTAAATACAGGTATGTATTTAGATATATGTAAATATATTTATATATGAAAATAGATTTATGTGCACATATATTTAGGGTTAGTACTAAAGTAGCCGATGGACATTGGGCCTCTACTTAAGTACTCCCTCAATGCAAGAACACTTTGTTCTATTAACCTGACATTCCATGATCCTCACCTTTCTGACATGATCGCTGTAGACAAAGTGGGTACATAAACAAATGTGGTGAAAAAAGCTGATGGTGTGTGGCTATCAAAAGAAATGATGTCTGGGGTATGAAGTTTTGAAGATAAACAAGTGACCATCTTGTTTGTTGAGAAACAACAAAACCCACATGGAAGAAGGACACCAGCTTGTGTGATCACAAGGTGTCAATAGGACCAGTTGTCAGGCATCAAAGAACCAAAAGATCTCATATCATTGTGAATGAGGGGGAATGTAGAGTGGAGGAGAGTCAAAGCCCATCTGTAGGCAACTGAAAATCCTCTTACAGAAGGGTTGTGAGGAGATAAGCCAGTCAGGGTGCAATGCAGCACTGATGAAACATGCATCATTCCTCTAGTTCTTTAACGCTTCCCCACCCCCATCGTGATCCTAAGTCTACCTTACAAATCTGGCTGGACCAGAGGATGTGCACTGGTACAGATAAGAGCTGGAAACAGGGGATCCAGGACAGATAAATCCCTCAGGACCAATAATGAGAGTATCGATACCAGGAAGGTAAGGGGAAGGTGGGGGCGGGGGGTGGGGGAGAGAGTGGGAACCTATCACAATGATCTAAATATAATCCCTCTCAGGGAGACAGACAGCACAAAAGTGGGTGAAGGGAGACACTAGAAAGTGTGAGACATGAAAAAATAACAATTTGTAAATTATCAAGGGCTCATGAGGGAGGGAGGGTGAGGGAAGGAGGTGAAAAATGAGCTGATGCCAAGGGCTCAAGGAGAAAGCAAAATGTTTTGAGAATGATGATAGCAACAAATATACAAATGTGCTTGACACAATGAATGGATATATGAATTGTGATGAGTCTTATTATCCCCCCATAAAATAATAATTTTTAAAAATCAGTAAATTTGTAGTAGGAGATCGAAAGGCAAGACAGAGAGGTTTCTAAACCAGATCGTGTGGAACAGTGATTTCCACTTACGGTGTAAATGGCCAGCAGTGCCCTAGAGAGCAGTGTTTATTCCGTTGCACAGCTCAGCCAACACAACTCTTCTTAAAAGTTCCTATGTACTCCTTGTCATTCTAGTAACCGAAGATGGCAAAAAAGAAATAAAACACATAGTCCCTGCTTAGTTCATTGTACTGTCTAGTTGGAAGGTAGTTTTCACAAGAAGCCAGTAATCAGAATACAGTTCAAATGAGTCTATTATTTTTTTTAAAGAAGGAATCAAGTTCTTTGCTGCCTGAAGTAAAAGAGGATCTTCTCTTTTCCCCACCTGACTTTGTAACAAATGCTTGTTTCCATTGAGAAATTGTGATGAAATTTGAGTTGGCAAGCAAGAGGTGGGTAAACAACTCCATTTTATACTTTGTGAAGAATCTAAACAATGGTTTGCAAGTTTATGATTGTCCTTCCTGAGGTTATTCATTTATCAATCTAATTCATGCAAAATTCCTTTTTCTCCTTGTCCAATCTTTATGTCTCTAAATGTACATGTGGGTGTCTTCCTTTTTAAAAATTCCCCCCTCCTTCCCTTTTTCTCCCCTCACCCTGACTTTAACCATCAAAGTCTACTTTTTTGGGAGTGACAGTCATATTTCTTTTAAAGTAGTAGTCTCATACAGTATTTGAGAGTGAAAAACTTTACTGAGGATAATGTCTTCCAAACTTGTCTAGGAAAGGAGATGCTTGACCGTTTCATCATTGTTCTTTATGGATGCATAGTATTTCATTGTATGTATTTCATTCGCTGTACCATTCCACCAGCAACAGGTCTTTGGGTTGTTTTCATTATTTAATTCTTGTGGATAGTACTACTACATGGGTGTACATGTATCTGTTCTGTTTTCTAATTCTTTGAAGTGTATGCCAATTAGAGATTGCTGAGTGATATGATATTCCTATTTGCATTCACTTTTTCAGTGTCTTTTGATGGCTTCTCTGTGCTTCATGGATTGAGCTTCAAGTCTTCAGGACCCTCACAGTGTGATAACTATCTTACCAGCTTCTTCTGTAGTGCCTCTGGCCACATTGGATGTCATACCTTTTGCTCTTGTGGACTCTCTTCTGTCGATTCCTTTCTTCCCCCTTTAGTGTTCCCCTCATTTTTCCTTTACGACTCAGCTCAAATACCCGCCTCTCCAAAGAGTTGGCATCTTTAAATGGGTCATTTTGTTACTCTTCTGGAACAATTTCCCTGCTGCCTCTCAGAATCGGTTCTCTACTATAACAACCTGTGAACTTCCTGAAGGGAAGAACTGTCTGTCTGGCTTGTAACCCAGCCCCTAGCACCATCCTGTGCACTGGGAGGTTCTCAAAGCAGAAGTAGTCACAGTCCCATTACTTTCTCTTACAGGAACCTTCTCTCACTCTACTCCATCAAATCCGAGATCTTTCCTCGGTACCTCTCAAAGGGCTCATTCACTGTGCTATCCCTCAAGGCATTCATAAACATGTACCACATAAACATCCACTATCATTAAAGGGGGAGAAAAACCCTAGTGGCACGGTGCTCGCTTTAAGATCCTCGGTTCAAAACCCATCAGCCACTCAGCAGAAGAAAGATGAGGCTTTCTCCCCCCAGAGAAAGATTCACAGCTTCAGAAAATACTATATCACATCAATAGGAGCTCGAATGGTCTTAAGGGCTGTAGGCTATCATTCAGACATGTTCTTCTGGTCATATAACTTCCCTGTGAACTAAGCCCATGGTTGCTCCATAACATTTCACAGGTAATCTTGGGTACTTAGGGGAGTGGGTTTGGAAAGGCTAGAATTGCTTTCTCAGAGTTATATTATTCTTTTAGCATACAGCACCCAACATTCGGTGCCTTTAGTTATTGAAACTTTTAGTAATAAGGTACGGGTTTTCTTCAGGCTGGCATTTTGAACGCCATAGGAAATGGGATTCAAGGGGGTCTGAAGCGGCTGTTAAGGTGAGAATTGAGTGACTTGGAGGCTAGTCCTTTCCACCAAACTCCAGGAACCGAGTAGAAGCAGTGCTGATCAGCAGACTTAAGTCAGACCCTACAGGCGCTTTTGGTGTGTTTCTGGATATCGCCAATAGAACCCAAAGTCGCTTCTGTCTTTGGACTTTTGATGTACTACTCATACGCGGATTTCGGGGGACCCAGGGACTAGAAGGCCTGTGGGAGAAGGGGAAACACATTAGAGGGCACTTCCAAAGGAGAGCGCTAGAGAGAGCGAGCTAGGAGGATGACTCCGTGAGGGATCAAGAACCGAGAAAGTCTCTGCCCAGGGTGGTCCCAGACGGCAGAGGGCAGCACCTCGGCGGGAAATCACAGAGGAGCCTCAGTTTGAGTGTGGGGGGAAGCTCGCACCCTCGATTACCGCTCTCGGACGAGCCTGCCACGGAGTACCTCGGATCACGTTGCAGGGAGGGCGTTGTGGGTGACTGTGGGGGACGGAGTCCCTGTCCCTCCGGAGGAGTGAGGGGGTCTTCGGAGTCCGGGGAGGGGGAGAGGGGGAGGGGGAGCGGCGGGCCCAGGCGGGGAGGGAGGGGATCTCCGCATCCGGCCGCCGCGTCTCCGCCCCACCCCGGCCGGCCCGCTGGGGGCCCCGAGCACCGCGGAGGCGCAGCCTCGCCGCCCTCCCGGCCCGCGTCTCGGGCTTCTCCCTTCCGCCCGACGCGCCCCGCTCCCTGCGTTCGAGCCCCTGGGGACCCCCTTTCCCCCGCTCGCTCCGCTTCCCGGGGCCACGGCCCTCGCCCGTTTGCGGCCAAAGTGCGTCCTTCGCGGGCGCCGGGACCCCGAAGCTTGCCCGGGGAGCCTCGGGCCGAACCCCATGCGGCGACGGCGGTGCGGGCTCCCGCGCGGGCCGTCGGGGGCGGCGTTGAGGGCCAGGGCGTGGGGCGGTCCGGCGGGCGGGCGGGGGGCGCGGGCCGTGGGCTTTATGTAAATGGGGGCCGCGCCTGGCGTCCAAGGTAGGATGGACCAGCCCCCTGCGCCGCGGCCCTCACGTCCAATAAGAAGCGCCCCCGCTTGACACCTGCCTATATACAGACGAGCGCGCCCCCGCCGCGGACCGCGCGCACAGCCGCACTGCCCACGCCGTGGGCGAGCGAGACCCGGGCCCGCCTCCATGACTTCCAGCAAGATCGAGATGCCCGGCGAGGTGAAGGCCGACCCCGCCGCCCTCATGGCGTCCCTGCACCTCCTGCCGTCGCCCACGCCCAACCTCGAGATCAAGTACACCAAGGTAAGCGGCCGGCGGGCGCCCGCCGTCCACGGATACGCTTCCAGAACCTTCCGCCTGCCCTCGGATCCTTGGAGGGGTCCGGGGCGGCGGGACGAGGTCCCCGGGCCGGGGCTCTGGAGCCCTCCTGACACCCCGTCTTCGGGGCCGGCCAGTTTTCAGCCCTCCCGGGTCTGGGGACCCTCGGGGACGGCCCCGACCTGCAGCGCGGCGCTGAGGGGCCGCCGTCAACGGCTCCTTCCCCAAACTCTACCCGCGGCGCTCGCGGCGCTCTCCGCCGGGTTCCACGGCCGGCCGCGGGGACGGCGTCGGGCGCCCGGGCGGAGGAGTGTCCCTCGAAGGGGGCGCCGCCGCGGCGTCCGCGCTCGCTCCATCCTCCGCCTTTCGGGGGCCGCTCGCCGCGCGTCGCGACCCACCGAGTCCTCTGAGGGCCCGGCCGAGCGCAGACGCTTCCCGGGAAACTGGCCAGGCGGGCCGGGGAGCCCGGGCCGGTCTGACTAATGTCCCGGGAAGCCGGCTGATCGCGACAACGTTGCTTTTGGATTTCGTAGCCGGTGGCAGTGTCCGCGCACAGCTTGCAAAGATGCGAGTGGACAGGTTCGCTTTGGAGTTTGGAGGGGGAAATCCGCCCTCGCAACGAATCCTGGCATCTTGGTTTTGCCAAGCCGGGTTTATTCATTTTATATTCACTTTACACGATGACTAGAGTTTCACTACCCTAACGACGCTGGATTGACTTCCATTCTACATATTCGAGAGAGAGAGAAAATATCTTTATTACACAGGGGCAGATTACAACGTGATAACGTTTTCGAGGGGGCGAAGAAGAGTCGGAGTTTAAAGCCTCGGCTCTTGGAGTTCATTATGCGCTTCTCATACTTGATTTTCTGTTCCTTTCGATCGATTTCTGCCCTAAACTTCTCACGGTCCCGTTGTTCAATTTAGACGCTCACACGTAATGTAGGTAAAGTTGTTTTCCAGCCACTTATTGCAAGATAAACGAAATTTTTGTAGAGAAGTACATTGTTTATGTAAGAAAGAGCGTCAGCATTTCGAGGCTTCGCTTTCATTGAGGCTTAGGGTACAAATCAGATTCGTACGTTGAATGTCGATTTTAGATGGATTTGCTGTACCTGTTAACGTTCTTTTAGGTGGCGTGACAAATTTTTGAAAGGTTTTTTAATGAGCGGTCGTTAATGGTTACAGCCATTTAAGCATTGTTTGCATAACAATAGTGCCGATGTGTGGCACGTCTCCGGGTTTAGCAAAGAGTAGAAAAAGCACGCAGCAGGAACGTTGTGTTTGATGGAGGTGCCTAACCCCTACAGCCTCTCTTTTAAAAAATAAAGTTAGGGTGCAAGATGTAGATAAGAGGAGGGACCTCCCTCTGGGGGTTGGGGTCTTTGGGAAGGGTTTGCATTTAGTTTTAGTTGTGATCGGATTTCCCTCCTAGCCCTGGCAGGAGTTTGAGGTATGCAGTAGGTGTCTCTCTTGGAATTTAATTTGGAGGCTCCTTGGGTTCCCTTTTCTCTGGCCGGCCCCCTTTTCTCTTCCCTCTTGTTCTCCCCCAGTAGGAAAGACAACTGATTTATAGCTAATTGGACCCTTTAATGTGGAGTCTTTTAGCTCCAGGAGGACTTTTATCCAGTATCCACTTTCCCACTTATTACAAAGAAAAACAATCAGAAATGAAATAATGGATTGTAATTTGATTCTTTAATTATTGGGGAGGAGGTTCCTTATACTTGGCTTGACAAACAGCCATCATAAACATTGAGTAGCACTAATCTGAAGGGGAACTCTTGCTACAAAAACTTGTAAAATCAAGGATCTGTGAACATTCCCAGCAGCTTCCTCCTCTGCTCTTTAGGGAGACTTCTAAATTTTCGGAGACAAGCAGTTTTTGTTGGTGTTTTTCATTTGTAGAGTGGAAGCTGCTCTTTTGATAGCTGTGTGCAACCGGTAATGATTGTATTTGCTTAAAAGGAAAGTAAGATTAATGGAGAGCTTTCAAAAGTTTCTTTCAATTAGAAGCAAAGGAATCGACTGGTTCAAAAAGCTTGAGCAGAGTAGAATGGACAGCTAACTCACATACAGTGATAGCATGTTCGGTGGGAGTTTAAAAAAATATGTTCTCACCCTCAAAAAAAATCAACCTGCATTAGGGCCTGTTGAATACACATATGAAGCACACAGTATTTGTGCCAGAAAATGATATTACAATTTAAACACAGATGGACCTACAGTGAATCATTTTTGTCTACTTCAATTGAATGTACCTTCAGTGAGGAATACCACAATATGATTTTACTATATAATTTTCCAATGTGATTTGGGGATCACCATAAAATTACTATTTACAAAGAAGTGATCAGAGGGTGAGAATTTGAAGCCCCACACACTTAGGATACTTAGCATTTAGCAGTTTTATATTCTTCTGTATATTTCCCCCATTCTGTTACTTTTTCTTTAATGGGAGGGGGGGAGGAAGGTCACTGAAGTATTAGTGTCCGCCTTTACTTGCCAAGGTCCAGGGAAAGTGTTCCAGAAATAAAGTTCAGTCTTCCGGATGCTGAAAGTCCTTATTGTCTTTCTGATAATCACATTTGATTTTTAAGCTTATCTCGCTGAAGTTCCCATGTCATTGAAATATGTCTGCTTTGTTCTCTTAATGTTTTAATTCCTTAATACAGCAAACTTCACCTGAATTTTAAAAAATGATTCTGTTAGTCAAGGAAGAATGACAGTAACTTTGCCTATGTTAAATAATAAAGGGACCATTGTGGGCACAGGGGAATGTGTAAGCCCACAGCTAGCATAGAATAAGATTCTGGTTACTTGTCTTCATCAAATAAAATTGTTTCCAAGGTGTTTCCGTTTTATCAATGAAGTTTTTAGAATTCTGTGTAGGAGTAAATAGAATCCCCAAGCCCCATGTCCTTTCTCAACTCCAACTCATAGGGGTAAAACAGGGTCTATAGGACAAAAGCATCTTAAGGACAAGTGATAAGACTTCTAGGAAATTTAACATATATTAATAAATAAAAATATATCCTGGCTATCTTGGAATAAAATCAGGGAGCACAGAATGTATGGAGTTTTTGCATAACAAGAAAATATTAGAAAATAGTCTTACTATGATGTATGATTTTAGTTCATTTTGCATTGCTTCCCTTGAACCTATCTAAAAGACATCACTGTACAAAACTCTGGGATAACAGATTATGACAACTGTTTTGTGTCAAGACTTGATTTACCTCTTTGCCTTACATTGTTTACTACAGAATAAGTGTACAAATGTTAAAGCAACATTGTGAGAAGGGGGGGGGGAAGCTCAACTTTTAAATGTTGTCATTTATCCCCCTTCCACTTCCTAATACCCACACATTTTTGAATGACCAAAGGTGATATATAGATATGTGTTGTTTGTTTAAATGGAGAGAGGTGACAATATAGTTAATATAATAGTATTCTTTATTTTTTCCAATAACCTTCATCTTTGAGTAGCATGCTATTCTTCATCCTATCAGTGAAGAGAACTCATATGATTTCTTATTACCACACCTGAAAACAGCAGTAATATCTCATTCTCTAATATTTTAGATTCAAATCTGGTGATGTACATTCACTCCTGTGTTGGGACTTCATAAGTGATTTAATTTGTGCATGGGTACTATGGAAGTAGAGTGCAGTTTTCAAACCTAAAAGGGAACCTAGCTCTTCTGAACACATTCCTTATCGAAGGCCTATCTGTGTTAGCCACTCAATTTTGTGAGAATGAATATGTGTTCTCTGAATTCCCTTATGTTTGGACATTGTCCTAAATAGTTCCTTTCCAGTTTTTGCCTTGTGTTAACATTTTTTCCTCGTGCCTCCCTGTCACCAAACTGTTCCAGATATGTTTTTATTCATCTTAGCATTTCTGAAGCACCTAGCTCAAGGTCTCTCAGCAACTCGGTGCCGTAAAGGGTTATGTGCTGCGCTGCTCACCACAAGGTCAGCAGTTGGGCCCTACCAGGCGCTCTTCAGGTGGAAGATAATGCTTTCTGCTTCTGTACATATTTACAGCCTTCAGAAATCAACAGGCCCTTCTACTCTGTCATTGAAGGTTACCATGATTTGATGGGGCAGGGTCGGACAGTGTTTCGTTCTGTCGTGTCTGAGTTAGAACCTACTTGATGTGTAGTGTCAAGACGATGTGTAGTGGGTTATGTTTGGCGCGCTAACTGCAAGATCAGAAGGTCAAATCCACCACCAACTCGTTGGGAGAAGGATGAGGCTTGCTGCTCTCCTGAGAAGTTACAGTCTCAGCCCTGCTGAGACAGCTCGACTCTTCCATCTGGTCACTGCGTCGGGATTGACTCGATGGCAGTGAATGAGTAACAACGAGAATATGAGTTGACTGGGTAACTGAGCTTGAGTTTTAAATGAGCTAAGTGTAGCTCCTTAGAAAACACTTGCTATAGTTTGGCATAGTGACCCTATGAGGTATGAGTTACACACAGGGTTGCTTACCAGAGAACACTAGAACTTGTCTCATAGGTTTTCCAAGGCTGTAAATCATTTCGGAAGAGGACTAAGCACTTGAGGATAGCCCTTCCATATTCCCAGATCTTCCTTGGAAACATGCTGTTTTTTTCTTTCTAAATTTGCATTGGGTGCCTACTTTTTTCCCTTTTAGTCATTTAACAAATTACCTGGACATCTCTCTTTTTGTTTTATTTTTTCATTTTTATTTTGTTTGGCATCACTGCCCTCTGGTGGTCATGGGAGCCACCCAGCCTTGCTCCTGAGAGCTGCTGCTGGATTTGAACCGCCAAGCCCGTGGGCTGCAGTCCCGCACTCAACCACTTACGCCAACGGGGTGCAGCCTGGAACTCTCCCTTTTTAGGGTCTATTTCAAGTCAATTCAAAGGCTGTTTGATTGGCACTGTTGCTAGTGGGGCTGTTGGAACCATCTGTCTTATTAGGAGTTTAAGGTTTTGTTAGCTTTTCTGTCCACAGTTTGTTGGTAGTAATAATTGTGACCCTATCGCATAGAGACCTTACAGGCCACGGTAGAACTGCTCCTATGGATTTTCTGAAGCTGTACATCTTTATGGGAACAGATAGCTTCATCTTTCTCTGGTGGAGCCACTGGTGGTTTTGAACTGCTGGTATTGTGATTAGCAGTCCAGTGAGTGGAAATTGGCCCTAGGGCAGTGAAGAATAACAGTAATAATTCAGCAACAATTTGGTTGGGGAGAACAACAACAATGCAGTCAATTTGTGTAATAATAATGACAATTATACTTTTTAATAAGGCTTATTATTTTTGTTGCTGTTCCTAATGATGTACTCAACATTTTCTTATACATCATATTTGATCCTTGCCAAAAAAAAAAAAAAACAAACTTTTGGAGGACAGAGATTAGGAAGAAGTGGGAATAATTGATAAGGAAGACCTTGGCCTTGACTTTTAAAAATTGATTTTGCTGGTGAGCTTTCTTCACTGAACACTCCCCTAACGGCCTATGACACACATTGTTGTTTTTGTCGAGAACTTAAATCTTTATTTTATTCATCTGTGACATGAGCATGTGAACTCTTAAGAAGGAGTCATTGCCATCTGTGACTTTTAAATTCTGACTTAAAAACATAAAAAATATATGTTTTTATTATATGTGGGACAAAATTCTTCTCGATACCAGGCCCAAGGATATGGACCTAGTTACTTCCAAACTTCTCAGACTTGTCTGTTTTGGTTATAAATCAAACTTCATCAGAAGACTTGAATTAAATAGCTCTCCTGAGGCCCTGAACCAGTCTAGGGCTTCCTACTGTACCCTATTATATTATCATTTAAAATAGTATGTTACACTTGTGTTATTTGTAAATATGAAATTATAAATGATCATATATCTATTTTAGGGTAGAAGGTTCTCTGAGGAGACTGCTATGAGTTCTGACCTAATAACCAGACTAAAAGAAAAGTCTGATGTGTGTAGTTAGTTCAAATCAGTAAAGCATGGTGACCAAACTAGTAATCATTTCAAATGCCAACACACACAACTCTCTTTCTCAGTCAAATACAAATACCAGCATGTATTTTTTTCTTTTTTGTCTTTTTAGGTATCAAGTTGACAACTTGGTAGGGGAGGGGGTAATCAGTAAACTAGACCAACCATCTGGTTTTGTAAACACATGTTCTATTGGAACATAGCCACACCCATCCAGTTACATATTGTCTCTGGTTGCATTAAGGCTGTCAATGCAGAGTTGAGTGGTTGCAACAGAGACCAAATGACCCACATTTATGGAAATGTTTACAAGCCTTTAAATAAAGAAAGATTATGAAGTTAAAATGGGCCCTTGTTCAAGTCTTGGTCAGATCTGCCCTTGTTAGCTGTGTGAACAGTTAGCGTTTGTTTATTCCCCACACAGCGCCAGTAGCAGAGCTGATACTGAGCACGCAGTAGTAGTAATCAAGGCATTGAAACTCCCTTTACGGTCTCGTCACTTAATTTCAGTTTCTGTCAAAATATGGTAATAGTAACTGTCTTTTGCGATTGTTGTCCACCGTCAATGAGAAAGTGTGTGAAAGTAAGTCATGCATCGAACCTGAAAACCAAACCCATTGCCGTCTTGTAGACTCCTACTCCACATGGGAAAGAGTGGCACTGCCCTCCTTGTAAGATTTCTAAAGCTGTAAGCCAGCTGCCACATCTCTCTCCTACAGCGTGCACGGGAGAGTCTAACCCGCAGCAACTGATCACTTAACCAGTGCATCACCAGGACTCTACCATAATGACAGTCGGTGGATGTTGACTCCATTTTATTTGTGAAAAATTATATCTGGTTGATTATTGGATTATACTTCCCAGTTAATGGAAACCCATTTTAAACAAGATCAGAAGTGTGTAATTATTAAGTTTTGTAAAACAGACCATTGTTTACTATTGTAATTATTCATCAGTAATTATTCATCACAATACTGACTAGGTGTAGAATCTTTATGTGTGCTGGTAGAGTGGTTATGCATTCGGCTGTGTCCCCTTGCTTGGCAGCAACTAGCTGCCTAGAGACAGACTGGGCTCTCTGTGCCTGAAAGCCTTGCGGCACTCTGACTTGATGGCATTGAGTTTGGGTTTGAAATCTCATTCTGAGCTCTTGTGCTTACCTTAAAAAAAAAAGACTAATCAAATCATTTTCCAGTCAGTATTTTAATAATAAAATATCTGACACTTCTATTGAACTTCAATATTAATAAGCCTCAATGTACTCAACTGGCTGAGCCTAACTTTTAAGTTGCAATCATTCATTTCAGACATTTTCATTGTTTGGACCAAGATGTTACCACGTCATTGGTGTGTAAATCTGGGAAGTCGGTCCGTGTGTGAAGACATTCACAGATGGGAGATACCTTTTGAAACTGGGAAGGTATTTTAGTTTATATCACTTGAAACTGAAGGGAGTGACACTGGCTCTGACTGACTACCCAAGATAACATGGGGAATTTCAGAGGTACTTCCCAGGAAGCAAAAATAGCAGGGAGGGCCTATTTTGGAAATCTTCCTGACATTTTCCTAATCTCTTTTGTCACTAAAGAAGGCCATCTGAAAACCTTTCAGTCCCCAAAACACCACACCTATTATACATAGAGGTGATGGCTGCAATGTTACATTGGTTAATTTTTAATTACCCTTTCTGACATATCTTTCAGCTCTATTTTATTTTATCTTTCAGGTACATTTGGAATTTTCTTTTTCTGTTCTTTCTTTTAACTCTGACATCTTTCTGTTACATGCTTGATTCCAAGATGAAGTTATGCTTAAAATAGTTTCTCTTCAAAGAATCTTAATGAGCAGGGGTTTATTCACACTCCTGTCTGCTTGTCACATGATTTGAAAACACTTGCAGCCTTTGCCACTTTCCCTATTGGAATAGTAATTGAGCGATTCTAGCGCCCAGACTTCGCTTGGGCTTTCAGCAACCCTTCCCCGAGGCCATATGTGCCACATTACTGACTTCTGTGGAATGTGGTTAAAAATTAGAACATATGCGAGTGAACATTCTAATTTTTACTATGGAAGAAAGGTGTCCTTTACTCCAGTTCAGCTCTTCTATCCGCCAGAAGTAGTTACCTCTTCTCCTTTGCTTTCTTCACCACAGCCTGACCTTGGCAGAGGCCAAAGCACTTGGTAACTGGAAAGATAAAACCTATCGTTTGGGCAACTCAGTATATCTGCTTCTTATACAGGAAGAACTTAGACTATCAGGGTACCAACATTTTTTGGTAACAGAATTTCAAAATCATTAGTCTAAGTACAGATGGTTTTCAAATATCTTGTACATGGTTTTCATTACTCCATCTGAAGTTGTGATTTCAAGTCTAGTGACACTTACATTTTCGTTCCTAAGGATATCTTAAAGATTAAATTGGGCCAATAAGTCATTTTGCCAACAAAGATATACAATTGGCCGACAAGCATATGAAAAGATGCTCACCATCATTAGGAAAATGTGAATCAAAACCACAAGGAGACAATATTTCAGTTCCATGAACATGGCTGTTACTAGAAAAACAGATGGACCGAGCATGTGGAGAAATGGGCACCCTCATCTGTTGCTACTGCTGTGGCAAACAGGTTAGCAGGGGCTCAAAAGGTTAGACAGTCTTGGCAAATCTACTCCCTGGCATCGATCCCAAAGAACGGAAAGCATGAATACCAATAGACACTTCTCCGTTAGTGCTCCTTGCAGCGCTATTTCCATAAGCCAAAAGATGGAGACGGCCTAACTGCTCAACTGGTGAAGGGATCAGCAAAATGTGGCATAAACATGCAATGGAATATTTTTCAGCATAAAGAGAAATATAATTTTACTGTATGCTACAGCATGAATGAACCTTGAAAACTGCCCGATGCATAGCGTGAGCCATTTTACAACAGGGCAAATACTATATGAAATATACAAGAAAAAACAAATAAATGAAATGTGTAGGAAGGGCATTTCTTAGAGGACACTGTTTCTTTAAAAATGATGGCTAAATCAAGAAATGATAGTGTTGATGTTGGCATATGATGGCGAAAATAACCTTGAGCTAATACAACTAGGTAACCTTGGAGGTACATGTAACAGTGTGGAAGGAGCAAAAGTTCTATGTGCCAGCTCCTAAATGAACAAAATTAAAAAATAGAGAGTCATAAAGTGGTGCAGCTTCTTTAACAGCTCTCACAGGGCTCTGCCGTCTTCTTCCAGATGGCTGGGCCCAGCACAAGAAGTGAGCCTAGTCAACAATTAATGTACTAATACACAAAAATAAGCCTTTTTCTTGTTCTCCACGGCCCACCCACAACAGTTCCCAGAACATGGGGGGAGGAGAGGGGTGTGTGAGGGTGAGATGGTTTAGGATGGGTAGGAGGCAACAGGAAGGCCTTACCTGTGGAGACAGACAGATGAAGTGCCCAGAGTTATGGAGGATGTCTTAAGGCCATTTTTCCCTGAGTGTGAAAACTACACTTCCTTACTGAATCCTTTTTTGGGAAGGAGACCATGAGTCAGTATGAGATTATGGTAACATTTACTCTGGTTACTGTGCTTTAGCCTTAACAGTTTTCTGTCCATTCGAACAGTTAGAGTATGGAGCTCCTTGCACAGGAGTGCCCATTGGAGCATCCTCTGCGGGCCTCAGAAGGCCAGGTGGGCTGCTTGCTACTTAACAGCTGTAGTCTTGAAACCTCCAGGAGCGCAGTTCTGCACTGCACACGTGGGGTCCTCATGAGTCAGAGTCACCCCAAATGCAGATTCCCCGCATCTCCCTGGAAAACTGAAGTCAACCAATTCTACCTGATCTTTATTTGAAGTCTGATACCCAACATAGCAATATGGGTGTAGCTTGAATTTCACCTGGAAAATTATCTAGTTGTATTAGCTTATGACTTTTTTATTTTTAGCCTCTGTCAGAGCTATTCTTTTGTTTCATTGAATGAATTGATTTGTTCATTCATTTGACATTTATTGTGGCCTCTTGTGTGCTAAGTATTGTTTTAATTGATGTCTGGCATGAAAGCATGCATAGACTTGGTCCCTGCCCTGAAGAGGATTTCCATTTGGGGTAGGGAGTGAGGACATGAAAACAAATGACTGTGGTGAGTGCTGGTGGGTTTGCTAGCTGCAGTGGAGGAGGGCTGATGTAGGGCATCCCCGTATACCAGTAAGCAAAATGCTGCCCACTTCTGCACCATCCCTTGAAGGCATGCAGACATGATAGTTAACCATCCATCAGTGCTTGTTTCACTGGATGATTTTCAGAAGCAGATCATCAGGCCTTTCTTCTTAGTCTGCCTTGTAGAAGCTCCGCGGAACTCTGTTTAGCATCTTAACCTGTATCATGGCAGCTTCAGAAAGTTTGAGGAAAGATGGAATGAGAAGATAATGGAATTTTTCTTAAACTTTTTGAAGAATCCCTTGTGCAACCACCACTAACAGACAAATGTTGGCTGGGCTTGAGAGGGCTTTGGCCACAAAGCAAATCCTTGCTTCTCAAGTCAAAGGTGAAGACTCTGCCACTGAGCCATTGCTGGCCTTGTTTGTGTTGTGTGCCCTTGTTGTTGTGTGTGCCATTGAGTCAGTTCTGTTTCACAGTGGCCCTGTTTGACAAATGAAACTGCATCATAAGAGTTCCTAGCCAGAAAACTTTAGGAAAGCAGAACACCGGGATTTTTCTCCCTTGGATCAGATGATGACTCCAAACCACAGACCTTTCAGTTAACAGTCAAGTGATTAACTATTGCACCACCAGGACTCTGTATGGTGCCTGAGAAGATACTGCAGGCTTGAGATGAATACTATTAGAGTCAAGTGTCCTGAGGATCCAGGAGGTAAAGAGATGATTTCTGGCTCATCAGATCAGCAGCACAGTTGACAGGTATTAAAAAAGAGAAAAAGGTTTTGATTATATAGAAAAGCAATAATGTAATATGTGTGCACCTACACTCAGGTTTGTTAGTTCTTAATATTTTGCAATGTTTGCTTCTGATTTTAAGAAAAGAAATCCAAAGCCTCCATGAACTCTTTTCAGCGCTCTTCCTCACTGACCCCTCTCCAATTCCTTCCCCAGAGGCATTATCTTTCCTACACCCATATGTAAGAGCCTGGGTGTCTTAGTTGGTTATGCATTGGGCTGCAATTTCCAGCTGTTCCTGGGAAAATGATGCAGTACTGTTCTGCTGTAAAGATTGACAGCCTCCAGAATCCTGTATTGGGGTGCTGGTGTATGTTAGATTCAACTCCACAGCAGTGTGTTGTTTTAGATGTGTATCCCAAAGCAGCATATGCTATTTTTCTTGTCAACATTTTCTGTATCAATGGTACCATGCTATATTCAGCATTGTTCAAGATCGCCCATGCTGTTGCATTGCCTGCAGTTCATTCGTTGTCATTGTTACATAGTATTCCATTGTTTGACTGCATTATCATTTTAAAATTCATTCTAGGGTTGATATGTAAGATATTTTCAGTTACAATAATGCCGCATTGAATATTATTGAACTTGTTTCCATATACTCCTGGGCAAGAGAGCTCCCAAGAAATTTACTTAAAAACACTATTCGTATTCAATTTAATGAAGGATTGCAAAATTGTTGTCCAGCATGCTTTAATAGTAGTTCATACCCCTCACAAGTATATCAAAGTCCCCAATCTCTTATATCCTCACTAATCTTTGACGTTCTCTTACTTTACTGATGTGTGAAATGGTATCTGGTTGTGGATTAATTTGCATTTCCTAGGTTTCTTGTGAGGTTGAGTATCTTTTCATGTGCTTATTGGCCATTTGGCTTTCTTCCCTTGTGAATTGACTAGTGTATGCCATTTATTTTTGTTTGTGCTGTATGCTTTTAATTATACACAGTAATTTTATATGCTTGGAATAACAAACCCTTATTAGTTATATAATGGACTAATACTGTGTACCCTTCTTATGCCATTTTCTCTTCTAGCACTTGTCTGGTGTAATTGTAATATCATTTTGAATGTAAATGAAGAGAAACATTTTAATTTTTTTCCTTGTGTTTAGTGCTTTTCTAAAAATGTGATTTGCTTAAAATCATTTTTATTCTGTGTTTTTAAAGATATTTTGCTATATGGTCTTCTAAAAGTTTATGTTAAAACTTTTGAGGTTTTTTTTTGTATTTGTGTCATAACCATCAGAATTGGTATCCAGTTATATTTATTTATAAGAACATAGATACAGTTTAAGAAGAAGTGATATAACTTATAGGTAAGTCAACAGATAATGAGTAAAGAATTTTTAAAAGTTATATTTTGGCAATCTTGAAATAAAATAAAGGGGCCCAGAATATGTGGGATTTTTTTTATAACAAGAAAATATCAGAAACTTGGATTGATGCTTTTAGTACATTTAGCTTTTTCTACATTAAGAATACGAGTGCTTCCTATAAACCTATCTAGAAGAAGTCGTTGTACAAATCTCTACAATAGCAGGATTATTAAAACTGTTTCACATTGAGACGTGATTCCCTACTTGTCTTACATTACCTAGCACAAAGCAAATGCTCAAATGTTTAATAAATCAATATTGTGAGAAAAAAGAAGGAAACTATCTTCAATGTTAGATATTATTGTCATTTGTTACTCCCTCCCTCACAAACACACATTTTTGAGGACCAAAGCCTGATAAACAGATGAATTTCTTACTGTGTACTGTTTGTTTAAATGAAGAGGTGATCATTAATACAATTAGATCATGTAAGAATATTCTTCAGGACTTTGCCATAGTCCTCATCTTGGAGTAGCTATTTCAGTGCTGTGCCGCATCATGTCACTAGAGAGAATCTGTGTGACTTCCGACCGCCACACCTGTAAAAAGCAGCAGTAGCTCATTCGCTGATGTTTTAGACGCAAATCTAGTTTGAGTCTACTTCTGTGTGGGGATTTCATAGGGGCTTGTGCGTCTCTAATCCAAAGGAGCTACCGAAGGAGGGGCAACCCTCTCACTTAGCGCTTCCTTCCACATGACAGATGGAATGCCTAACAGGCCTAACCACTGCACTTACTTTTTGAGAAGGAGCTTGCATCTCCGAAATGGTACCAATCCAATGCTTGCCATGTGTTAATACTTCTCTGTATACCACCCTCTCCCTCAACTGTACCAGAGAGTAAATTTTTATTGATATTAGCTTTTCTGAAGCACTTCGCTCCATGTCTCTCTGAGCCATGGTGCGCAGTGGGTTGTGTGTTGAGCTGTTAATACACTGTTGGACCCCCTAGCCACTCCTTGGGAGAAAGACGAGGCTTTCTGTTCCTGTAAAGACTTCCAGCCATGGCTGCTCCAAAGGAGAGTTCTGCTCTGTAATGTAGGGTTACTCTCAGTTGCATAGTGCAGCATCAGGGAGTGGTGTGTTCAGCTTTACAGTGTGTTAGAACAGATTTGAAGATACCGAACAACGTGAGCCAAAATGGACTTGATAGCAGTGAGTTTGAGCTTTTGAGGAGCTCAGTGTCTAACAGTGTAGCTCCTTAGGAAATGTCTGCGGAATAGATATTTTGGGCACAGGAGATTGGATAGGGTAGTGGGTTACACGTTGGGCTGCGAGGCTTAAAGTCAGCAGTTGAAAATCACCAGTTGGTCTGCTGGAGAAAGATGAAGCTTTTCATTCCTGTAATGATTTCCTCTCAGACACCCACAAGAGCAGTTCTTCCCTGCCCAGAGGGACATGAGTGGGAAGTGATTCGACGGCATTCAGTTTAGAGTGTTTTGAGATATTATCAGTAATAGCTACCATATTTGTTAGCCATATTGCAGTATCCATAATGCTAAACACATAAGATTGCACTCAATTCTTGTGGCAAACCAGTTAATGGCAGAGATATATTAACACCCTCATCTTAACAAGTGAGAAAGTCAAGCACAGTAAATATTTTTTTCTAGGCTCAATAGGCAAACCCATTGCTATGGAGTCAGGTCTGACTCACAGCAGCCTTATCAGACAGGGTAGAACCGCCCCATCGAGTTTCCGAGATAGAAGCTTTACAGGAGCAGGGGTGTAGCTGGTGGGTTCAGATCGCCAACATTTTGGTCCACAGAAGAGCACTTTAACCACTTTGTTCAATGGCCAGTATTTGGTCATTCCAGGACTAGCATAATTCTCTCCTCGTCCTGACCAACAGGAACAGCTTGTGAACACAACAAAGATAGTGATGTTTGAACTATGAACTTAAAGCTCTATGCAGTGTTTCTTGAGGTAATCTCAAACTTAGTCTCTCTGACCACATATTTCAAATCAATTTCACTTGATGTTATCTCCAGTCATCATGAGCTACATTGTCGTTAGCGTCATCTACCACTATCATGCAGAAAGATGCAAGTGCACTTTGAAGCAAAGAACGGATGCCCCGTAGGGTCACGTTGCCTCAAGAAGACACCTGGGCTGTGGTTTGGGTCAGGTATTTGCAGCTGGCTGCAAGGTTAGGCTTGCAAACCCATCTCTGCCCCCTGGGAGAAAGATGAGGATGTCTGCAGTAAGACTGATGTTGCTGTGGGCGGGAACTCACTTGATGACTGTGTGTCTGGTTTGCTTACCTGGGGAAGTGGGATTAAAGAACTGTGTTTTTTTGATTTTCACAGTCACACTCTGCCCTTAATAACACCTATTAGGTTTATTATGGTTATTAATTTGGTTTGGGGGTTTTGTTTGTTTATTTCTTATCCTTCCAAAAATGCCTTTCTTTGTTGTGGCTATTTAGATTTCATTTGGTAGTATCTAAGGCTATAATAATGACTCTGTTTCACATTTTATCTAATGTGAGAGGAACTTTCCCTATCTGCCATCATTTTGTGTAATTTGATGATTAATCTCTGTGAAAGACACTTGTCAGTGGGGTGGGTAGGTCAAATCTTACTTTTTATGAGCAGTCATATCTTCTCTCTCTCTCTCTCTCTCTCTCTCTCTCCACCCCCCCCCCCCAAGACTTAAGTACTATCAGATCTCTCTGTTGCATGTACTTAATTAAGAATGCAAAAGAGAGAGAGAGAAGTAGAGAGTGGTCCATGCAATATCTAAAACTTCTGCATAGTTCCAGTGGTAAAGGGTAGTCGTGACTGGGGTGCACATAATAATCATTAAATCCTTTATACAGAAACAATTAGAGGTTTTATCTTTTAAGTGAGACATCAATCTCCAGAGCTCTTACAGTCTTCAGTGATGGAACATGTATCTCTCTCTCCCTTATTGCTCCCATTTGCAAACCTACTTCTCACTTTCTCATCGACTTTTTAATTCTTACCAACCTGTGTATCTCTTGGGTTCCCATAATTGTTACTTTCTGAACTAGCTCCTGATAAGCCTCCAGTTTTTAGTTAGCCTTCTTTACCTGCGCAAAAAATGGTTAGTTGTGTCCGAGAACCTTTGTAATTGGGTCTTCCAGCTGTTGGCCTAAATGCTCCTTAGGGAGAACAGATGCAATGAACCTGGCATAACCACATTTGACTTCTGTGAGCCCTCTGGAGAATTTAGTAATTACTTAATGGATTGGATTGGCGACATATACTATTCCAGATAACAGCCTGGGTTGCATTAAATTAACCTCCACAAATGGGTATTTATTGGTGTACTTCTGAGAGACTACATGTGTTGACTGTAATTGATCTTCCATGTTTCTCCATGCTGATAGGTATTTGTGCTGAGTGAAAACTTTCTCAGATGAAAGCCTGGGTGGTAGTTGTAGCCATTTAGTGATGTGTGTCATTGTGTTCAGCACTTTGAACATAAATCCTGTCTTGTAAACAGCAGGGAGACTAATGAGGTTTGCCCACATTCTGGTATCATTACCAGGAATTCCAGCAGAGAGAGAGAGAGAGAGAGAGAGAGAGAGAGAGAGAGAGAGAGAGAGAGAGAGAGAAAGAGAGAGAGAGAGAGAAGACTTAGAAGATAAGTACACAAGACTGTGACTATTGAAAGTTTCGCAGATCTGAAATTAAGAGATTATTGCTCACCATTTGACATAGAAGTGTATGTACAAACGTGAGTTCATATCACTACAGTTAGCTCCCATAGAGTACTTTAAAAATGAACAGTTGCAAAACTCTCTAATTTAGTTCTAGAAGATAGTGTGGGTTTTATTTTTAGGTGTCTCTACTGAGTTGAATGAAGCAGGCAGCTATTGAAAAAACAGGGCTGTTAAGATGATAGTAGACTTTTGCTTTCTCATAGCAATCAAATCTTACTACTTTTGAAGTTTTAAAAGAAGCTGTAGTAGGCTTATTTCAAATCTTTGAAGCTGGGCATTGGAAGACCCATATCTTCCACTTAGATCTGCCACTAAATTAGCGCTCGTTGATCAGCCCCTGGCACACACCAACAAGTGACTGAGCCAATGAATGAACAAATCATGTGGGCAGTTAACTGGGCACCTACAGTAGGTAGGCTCTGACGATTAAAAAAAAATGGCTCATACTGAGTAAGTTCTTTAAATTTTCTCTCCATCAGTTTCATTACTTATAAGAGGATAGCTTGGATGTTTATTTCATAATCCATTTCATAGGGGTGGGGGCGAAAGACAAAATTGAAAAGGCTTTAGGATTTCTTCACTCTGCCCCAACTCTTCAGATTTCTTTACTCACCTAGACCCAAACCTGGAATCAATGAGATCATACGAGGAGGAAAGAGGGACTTGCGTGGGTATGTTTATTTGCAGTCTTTCTCGCGTGGAAAGTTTGTGCTCCAAGCAAGTTTGTTTAAAATTCTTTCCCAAAGATGGCCTCATCATCACCAGTGAGGAGTCTGCCTGTAACATGTGCTATGGCCCTTCCTCTGTAAATCAGTTCTGAGTCAGAAAGGCCCACTGGCACTCCAAAGGTTGCCTGTGTGCTGCAGACTTATAGAGCTAGAAATTGGAGCAATTATGTCCAAGGAATTCCTCCTTTAAATGGTAGGGAAAATGAATGGTAATAGTTGGTAATACTGGTAGAAAGAGAAGATTTCGTGGCACCCTAATCATTTAACAACTTTTCTGCCCAGTGAGGCTCATGAAAATCACAGTGGGTCATGTAAATAGGGTGGAGAGGGACCCTGTCAGAAGCTTTCTGCTTTCACTTGAGCCTAATAGAGACTTAGCACTTTGCAGGTCAGTGCCACTGCTATTTGTCTCTGACTCAAGAGATCTGGAGTTCTTCACATCAAAACCACATCTTGCTGAGCAGAGATCAAACGTAGGAAGGTAAGGATTCTGCTGGTGATTTATCATGCCAGGGAGAGTGATCAGGCCATCTGGGGCCACCACAAGTAAAGTTGACATTCCCACAGCTTCTCATATAGGCTTCTCATGTTGGGAAGACACATTTTTCTTGTAGAGGAATTCCAGGTCAAGTGGTACTTGTTAGGAAGACTCCAGTGACATTTCTCATCAAGACTTAACTCTAACATGAATTTTATTTCAAAATCAAATTACAGTAAGAAATTTCTAGTATTTTATTTACATTGCAAAGAGGAATTACTTGACCTGATAATTGTCAATCAATCTGAGTTTTTTATTTGATACCTCCTTTTCTCTCTTTGAGCAGTTTCCACCTCCCCCCCCCCAGCCCCATTTTAAAATAAATAAATAAGATTGAGCTGCTTTGACCTCTTTAAGAAAAAAGATTTTTATATAAAAGATGTGTTTTTAAGGTAAAGACACTATAAAACAGGTTTGACTTATTACCTCATCATTACACTTTCTTAAGTTGGGCCTTTAGGAATGAATGACTACAAATATTTCTAAGATGTTAAAGCATCAGGGAGACAGTTTTTTATATTTCCAAAGGTGGAATACCAAGGGGAGGAAATGGATCATTTAAGTTCAAAATAGATGTAATTGTGTCTGAGACTATTTGTTGAGAGTTGATTCAGGGATACCAATTTTTATTGTAATTAAAAGAAAAAATCAATAATCACCCTAGTCAATCATTTATGTCAAGACACATGAAAATGATTTTGCAACACAAATTCCAGCTTGCATTTTGCATACTGTCACAAGCAAATGTTTAGACCCCTGAACAGTAACTCCTCTTTTATGGGTTTAAAGGCAGAGTTACCAAGCACTTTGCTTTCAGTTGTACACTAAGGCAGTTCAGCCCTCCTTGTAACAAAAAAGAAAAATAATATTGACACCTAGATGAGGTTGTTCAAGCCCTTAACTTCAATTTAACTGCATATGCCAGTTGTTCCTTTTGTTTGTTAATTTTCTGTGAGGAGGAAACATTTCTATCAATGAAATGAGGTGTCCTATTTCGAAATAGGTTTTATCCTGTGATTAGGATTCAGGATTTCTTGGAGTATCTGTTTATCTGTAGATAAAGTGAGAATAATTACTCTTGCTAATGAAATATTTTAACTCTGTAGGGAGCAAGTTTCAGCACAAGAATGAAATAGATTCCTCCTGGTTTTTACTTAGAATTGTTGGACCATGTACACATCAATCTGGGGTGTTTAAATTTGAATTCATATGTAATTAATACATTCTTAGGAAATGTGCCATGATTTGCCAGCAATATTAGGCAAATTTTTGCCCAAAATGTAGTCCTTGCTTTTCTGAATTTCTTATTTACTGGGTGTCCTGTGTTTTCATTAGCTAAATTGGGCACCACTAAATCATTATGCAGTTTGTGACCAGATAAATGTTTTTAAATTACTAATAATGGAAAATAAAGTTGAAGGTTAGCGGAATCCTTCAAATTCTGTCACAAGCAAATTTATTTACTACTTCTGTAGTAATGAGTAGGCCAGACTCCCCCCTCCCCTTACTTTTTTAAAACCCTAGTCATACTAATGAATAATACATAGGACTGCTAGCCCATTGTAAAGTTTGCGTAATCTCCTAAATGAATTGCTCAAATCTTCTAATTCAAAACCATACAAACAAACACAGTGAGATAAGTTGGGTGCGGGGTGTTTTTTTTTTCTCAAATGGGGACCCCCTATGGCTTAGAAAATAAACACTTCAGGCCCCCTCCCACCAACACTCACACCCATTAGCCTTTCTGATGCCTTCCATTTGCAAATGAACAGGCTGAACTCGCAGAAAGACAGAAGACTAATTAAACTTACTGAAGATAGGCAAAGAAACATTTGTTTCCAAGCTGCAGACAAAAAGAAATCATGCTACATTCCCCTTCCTCAAGACTGACAGGCAGGAGGGCATCAAAGTCCTTTCCTCGTGTTTCCTCTGAAGGTGTTTCCCACACAATTGCTCAGACTCTCTTATGAGCAATCAGTGTGGCCTGCTTGAACCCACCTGTGTTTGGCTGCCTGGCCGGAGTGAGAAGAAGGTAGCCCAAAGGCCCTTTCATCCATTGGTGACACCATCTTTACCTTCCTGCCCCCTCCTTTTGTTCTGTGTGCCACTGATGGTTTCCCAACCTTGGCAAAGTCTCTTCATTACCAGCAGTACGATGGGCAGGAGGGACCCAACTTAAGAGCAGACATACATTGAATGGATTGCTTACCTTCAGAATCTGAATTAAATACTTTGTCCTTACAACCACTTGGTGAGATGTTTTATTGTCTTATCTTTCAAATGAGAACAGTGAGCCACAGAAAACTTAAAGGACACTCCAAAATCACACCATCTAGTAATCTTTATACACATAGAAATGTGCTGCATTAAGAAATCATGTGAGAGCAGTGAGGAGGCAAAAGTAGTTCTTGGGCACCTTTGACCATATTTAATGGTTAAAGCCCCCAAAGCCTTTGTAAGGTCTCTCTCAAAAAGAGATGTACGTCAGTCCTTGGCTCCGCGCGGAAAAAGAATTGATACCGAAGCCTGGTTTATGATCCAAACGAGTTTTATGAAGGTTGACATAAGTTTCAGGTTTACACAGGCACTCAACGAGATTCCTCACCCCTGCCTGCTGGCCTAGAAAAGAGAGAAGGGAGGGGAGGGGAGGAGAAGAAGGGGAGGGGAGTGGGGCACACGGTGGGCTCCGGACCCACAGCTGGTTGTGCTACATTGCAGAGCAGCTGCTGGGGAAAAAGCTCGCCAGAGCCAAACCCTTGGCCTTTTCAATTCTTCCCTGGGGAGGTGTGGTTGACGACCCTGGTCGACCCCATTGGCTGAATTGAATTTACCTGGCCTAGGTGAGCCAATCCAGGTGCAGCATTGCGGGCCGGAAACCTGCATCTTTGAGCATGTGCCGTGTGCCATCCTTTGCAGACATCTCGACTTTTCAAGCAATGCTTAATGGACCCCCTTTTCCCAACACTAGCTACCTCTCACTTTCCCCATTAGACCCAAACCAGTGCTAGTCAAATCTGGACACAGGACAAATAGACAGGGAGAATCCAACTGTTTGGTTCTTTTTAAAGGGGTAGCCCTGCTATGTCACCTGAATCAGGTGAAACACTAGGTCTCCTCTAGATCTGTTCCACAGGACCCCCACATTTCCTAAATGACCATCAGTCAAGTGGACCATCTTAAGGAGTCCATTCTGAGAAAGAAGCCTCCAGCCCTCCATCAGACTAAGTGACCTGCCCTCTGGGGAATGGGGTCCTTGCCACAGTACTCTCCTGGGCAAACCTTTGAGGTAGCCCAGTTGGAGGGAAAGCTGGTTGGCTCATTTTACCTAGTTGCCCAGCCTGTTACTGCTGACTGCACTAAAGGACTAGCGGGTTAGGCATACAGCATGTATTCGGAAATACCCAGCCTCACACTCTGGCACATTGTAGGTTAATATTTGAAACCTACTATAGGTTTTTTCTTATTTCGAGTTTCTTTTGCTTTTCTTTGCTGCCAATATACTGTACAAGTCTAGTTTTTGGATTTAGCCAATGAAAACATGTCCTTCTTTCATGATAGACTTGGGGGGCTAGGGTGCACAATATTAGGTGCCTCATTTTAAACTGTTCATTGATTTAAAAAATTAGAATTGATAAATTCTTGTGAAAGCAAGCTTTATAAAAACAAAATAACCGGTGGTGTAAGTGGTTGAGTGTGGGACTGCAGCCCGTGGGCTTGGCAGTTCAAATCCAGCAGCTGCTCTCAGGAGCAGCCCTGGGTAGCTCCCGCGACCATCAGAGGGCAGTGATTGCCCACCACCCCACCAACCAAAACAACAGCAACAAAAAAACACCCATGAGTTTTGCCAGTAAAAGATTGCACCTTGAGCAAAGACCAAGGCTCTGTAATATCAAAGCACTAATTTAAAAGTGAAAAGCCCCTCTGTCCTTTAGGGGTTTCCCCCATACAATACCATTTGGGTTCTTTTCACTTTGGGGCAGTGGTTTTGACAAGAGGCCAGGTGAATTGAAGTTGAAAGAAGCCCACGTTTGTTCTAATAGCTTAGATATTTCAAGAGGACATGATTTTTTGTTGTGTTGTTTTTGCTAAATGATCTGACTTCTTGCTTCATTATTTTACTTTACATAGGTAAAGACCTAATTAGAAATAAGATAAATGGAGATTTTTACTTTTCATTAAAGTGCTAGGACCTTTGATTATAGTATTTAAAGGTCACTGGCTTTGCCAGCCACTGAGCTTCAGTGATCATCATAAGTTTTCTTTCACAGTAGACATTGAATTGTATAGGTAGATGGAAGCACTGTCCTTTGCTGTCCGTAAACTCCTTTACAGAAGCTCATCAACAGAAACAGTGGAGATAACGAAACGCACGTCAGGTCTTCAAACTACTTTTCAATAGCTCTTCGTAGTGTAAAGAAAAGGCATGGAACATTTCCATATAAACAGATCCATGTGGGCATTACTTTGCTGTCTGGCACACTCCTAGGAGAAGTCAAGCGCAGGACAGTGGCAAGCTGAGGACAATCCAACTCTCTACAGCACAGCCCACTGCAGGGTTTCATACCAATCATTTGAAACATTTACTATTCAACAAAACCAAACATTTTATTACAGAAATAAAAGAGTCAGTGAGGATAGGAAGTTATTTATACCTCGCTCCTAGTAGTGCCTGCTGCTTTGGGATCTCCTCAGGGCCTTCAGTTCCTCAGCTTGAGAATTCATGGCAGACTTTCCTTAGTCAGGACCAATTTACTGTGAGCAAAGAAATATGGCAAGCCTGGTTTGTCTCTGATGGCTCTCCTGCTGCAGCAGTGGCCAAGGTGAGGTCGCATAGGTGGCTAAACGTCACTCTTCGGACTCTTGATACCAGAATCTGCTGAGATTTAGAAAACAACTGAGAGCAATTTTTAGGTGAACCTGATTCATGTTCATGTTGACAGATGAACTGAATATCTTACCTGATTCTCCGCTCCTTTAACATGATTTGTTATCTCTTTTGAACATTGACCACATGTTAGTTGCTATCCTAGATATGTGAGAAGCCAATTGAAGTCAAGGACCTGTCTCTAAGGAAATCGGGGAAGAGGGACTCTTTCATTTT
Source organism: Nesogale talazaci (assembly GCA_004026705.1). Lineage (NCBI taxonomy): Eukaryota > Metazoa > Chordata > Mammalia > Afrosoricida > Tenrecidae > Nesogale > Nesogale talazaci. Next base: position 2,108 of record PVJH01021906.1, on the reverse strand, counting down.
AACTGACTAGGCAGTAGGCACATGTACATGTTAGGTTACTTCATTGTACCACAGCCCTGTAAGACAAACCCAAACCCACTGCCATGAAATCGATTACACATGACCTTATATGGAGTTTATAAGACTGTACATGGATACACAAACGACAGCCGCATCTCTTTCCCTTGAACCTTTGAACTGTCCATTAGAATCCCAAAGCTTACCCCACAAGGTCAGTAGAATAGACAAGAAAAGAAGGTAGAGAGTTTAAGTCGCTGGCTCAGAATTAGTCAGGTAGTGAAAGGCAGACTGGTACTTGGATGAACTCTTTCAGTTTTGGTACTTACATACCAGGTTGCCCTGGAAATAGGATACTAAGAGATAGGAAAATGGATGAACCATTGCATGATTCTCCTTGGCCTTCAGTGCATTTCCTACCTAGACCCTCAAAGAGAATTCTATGAGTGAAAGATGCTGCCATTTCCTTAAAGATTAACAACCCCAGGAACCGTATGGGCAGTTCTACTTTCGATGGCACTGTGAGTGAGCTACAAGAATACAAAATTATTTTCTGATAAACCTAAGAAAATAATTTCCTATCAGAGGAATGTTCTACTCTGGCTGCTGCTGTCCATTGGCAGAAGTTTCTGCTTCTGCACCTGAGGAGACTAACTGCAGAGCATGTTAGAACTCTAAACCACCACTGTATCACTAACACGATTTGCTTTCAAGAATAGAAATGGAAAACTATTTGGCTGCCATCTGTGTGACTTGTGCTAAAGAAAAAAAAGTCCTCAAGCAAAATGCCATATGCTGAGTCATTATTAAGGACATTGTGGAAGAGATGCAATGAGAGATGTTTCTATTCCCTGGGTGACCATCAAGTCTGATGCCCAAGTAAACAACAGGGGAAATTCCATTTAGAAAGAGCTCTGGGGAGGGAACCATGATCTAACCTGCCAGTCCTTGTTTTGCCAGATACTCTGTGACTTTAGGCAGGTGGTTGGATTTATTTTTTGACAATGTTATTTATATACAAATTTGCATTTTATATATATATATATATATACACACACACCCATATCCACAGTCCCTCCCAGCTTTGCCAATCTTTCTCGCCCTAATCAAAGCCACATCCATTATATTTCAATCTAAGGGAAAGATACTAATCCTTTAATACATTTTGAAATATAGCTATAATAGAATATGACTATTAGAGTGTTATCTTGATGTATTCTATCATACAGGAAACCAAACCGTGTGTGTGTGTGTGTGTGTGTGTGTGTGTGTGTGTGTGTACTTTGAGGGGGTGAGCGTTCCAGGGAAAGTTTCTACCTGTCCAAGGTGATAACTGTACACAGGGTTTTGAATGTTTGTTATAGGGGTCCTTCCCACCGAAGGCTATTTTTCCTAGTGATGCCTTCCTTGCTTGTGCATTCATTAAGGAGTACTGGTGGCACAGTGACTAAGTATGAGGCAGCTAACAGAGAAGTCTGTGGTTTGAACCCATCAGCTTCTCCTGAGGAGGGCCATTGATGCATTTTAGCCCATTAATTGCATGGCTAATGTAGCAGCTATAAAAGGCAAAGGGGCTAGTCACTTTGGAACTCAGAGAATGCACTCGATAAAGGTCTTTGAGATATGATATTCAAATGGTTTTAAAACGCTAGCATGCACATCAGTAGAATGAACAAGAAAACCCTCTAGCACCACAGGACTGATAACATTAAAAAAGTCATTTTATTTGGGGGGGGGGGGTGTTAGTCCAGATAAACTGGAGAAACAAATTGATAGACATGCATGTGGATAAAAGGAAAAGGTTTATATACAAGAGGAATGGAACATTGAGAAAGCATCCCAGTCCAGTCCAGTTCCAAGTCATAAGTCCGATATTAGCCCACATGCCCAATATCAGTCTATAAAATCTCCTTCCATCCCATGAAGTCACAGGCCAGTGGGTGCAGAGTCCCGGCCCTGGCAAGGGTCTCCCCATAACTCTTTGCTTCCAGGACTCAGGGTCCATCAACAGTATCCAGTGGTAGAAGCAACTCAGCGCTGGCAGGGATCTCCATGTGGCTTCTCCAGCTTCAGAGGTCTGGTTCCATCAGGTCAAGGCCGTGTGGCTTCTC
>PVJH01021905.1:0-37690 GCA_004026705.1 Nesogale talazaci | reverse complement strand
AGGTTCAATTCCAGCTCATAGGAGCAAAGGCTGGGCCTCCTACTCCCACCACCAGAGGGCAGTGATGCCTAAAAAAAAATTTTTTTTAATTAAAAAATTAAAATGTTACTTGTATTTCATATCAATGTGTTAGTTCAGGTGGACTAGAGAAACTAATGAACACTCTTGTATAAGAAAGTTTTATATAGGGCTGCACCCCAGTGGCGTAGTAGTTGTGCACGGGACTGTGGTCCACTGGGATGGAGGTTCAATTCCAGCTCCACGGAGCAAAGGCTGGGCCTCCTACTCCTACCACCTAAGGGCAGTGATGCCTAAAAAAAAAAAAAAAGTTTTATATATAAGAGCAATTGGGACTGAGCCCCGGTGGTGTAGTGGTTGTGCACGGGACTGCGGCCCACTGGGACGGAGGTTCGATTCCAGCAGTGGGGCTGGGCCTCCTACTCCCACCACCAGAGAGCAGTGATGCCCCCCAACCCCCCCCCCAAAAAAAAAAACAGCCCAGTCCACATCAAGTCCATAAGTCCAATATTAGCCCATATGTCAATTACTAGTCCATAAATTTATCTTTAGACCGCACAACCAAGCAATAATATCAAATGCAGGAAGATCACAGGCCAGTGGGTGGAAAGTCTTGTGGATCCAGTGGCAGTCGAAGTATCCCAGTGCTGGCAGGGGCCTCCACATGGCTCCTCCAGCTCCAGGGCTCGCTGCATATCTCCATGTGACATGTCTTCAGTAATGGTGGAATTAAGCATGTGCCCCGTCTCCAATGAGCTATTTATCTCTAGTGCCTCTAATTTAGGTCATCAAGCTACAACCTGATTGACAGGCTAGACTCTAATGCATATTTATTAGGTAGGCTGTTGGATGTAAGAGTTGAGTTCATGAAGAAGTTGTGAAACCATAGATGCATCCACTTATCTGCTTAGAAATAACTACAAGATCAGCAGTTCAAACCCACGAGCTGCTCCAAAGGAGAAAGATAAGGCTATTTGCTAAAGATTTAGAACAGCGGTTCTCAACCTGTAGGTCCCGACCCCTTTCACAGGCGTCTCCTGGTTCATAACAGTAGTAAAATTACAGTTATGAAGTAGCTACGAGAATAATTTTGTGGTTGGGGAGTCACCACAACATGAGAAGCTGTATTAAAGGGTTCGCAGCATGAGGAAGGTTGAGAACCACTGATGTAGAGTCAGTAATGATAAAAAAGCATCACTGTGAGTCAAAATGATGGCAGTTGGATTTATTTTGTATGAGATAAACCTTTCTATCTCACTGCTTTTTATTTTTTTTAATTAAAAAAATTTTTTTAGGCATCACTGCCCTCTGGTGGTGGGAGAAGGAGGCTCAGCCTTTACTCCTGTGAGCTGGAATTGAACCTCCATCCCAGTGGGCCGCAGTCCCGCGCACAACCACTATGCCACCAGGGCTCAGCCAAACACTGCTTTTTATTGCTCTCCACTTTTCGGCTAGGTTCTAGAATGCATTGCTGTGGCCGTGCAGGACTCACAGGCTATCCTCATGATTATGAGGTTTATTGGGGAAGTTAAAAGGTTACAAAACAGGGAAAGTGCTCAGGCTACAGCTGCTCAGTCAGGACATGTAACAAAGTTCTGTTAGGGCTGTTAATAAATGCCCAAAGGATATGCCACACAGCTATAACCCTAAACCCAAAGGCACTCAGCTCCAGTTCCTTGGGTCAGTACCCACAGTCACCTCACTCCAGTAAACCTCAACTCGAATGCACTGGGCTCCCTCTATGAGTCAAGAAACCCAGCTCCTCAGTTAATTGTACAGAGACACCCCACTTCAAAAGCCTGCCGCCTGTCCAAAAGCATTCAAGCTTTCCTTGCTCTGTGGCCTGGGAAGTGGACCACTCACTGTCTCATGCTCTGATCACTAGTTCTACTACACTTCTGGTGTCATAGCTGTAGATTATCTGCACAGGATCTCGAGGTCCAAAGGATGTGAAATTCCCCACTCCTGCTTCTGAGATCGTGAGTTTTATACACAGTTGGTTGCAAGCACTCACAAGTGAATCCTATCAGTTTCTTCCCCTATTTTCTCTTACCCACACCCATCAGGAAAAGGTCTTTTCATGAGAGTTAGAGGACCACATTCAATAATTACCTATTCTGCAGGTGTGTAAATTTGGGAGTTGTCAGCATGAACATAGCATGAAGATTGTACCCTTTCACTGTATTTACTCCGTCCGTAACCTGAGAAGCTGGCCCGTATGAAGGAGAACTCAACATCAGGATTGGAGCCTGCAGTATTCATTAACCCGCAGTGTTCAAATGACAATCTAGCTTCCTGGAAGTGCTGAGGACTTGAAGCACTGATGGAAATCAAAAGCTGCATGCTTCGATCTGGATGTCACTTCAACATAAAGTAATCAAAAACCCTCACATGGTCAATAGGCAACAATATAAAAAACAGAAAACGTTAATAAAGTCATTTTACATGAATCCACAACCAATAGAAACAGCAGTCAAGAACTCAAATGTATAAGGCAAATAAATCTGCAAAAGATCAAAGTGTTAAAAAGCAAAGCTGTGAATATAAGACTAAAGTGTGTCTTAGGCCATAATATTTTCAATCATCTCATGTATGCAAAAAACTGGGCAATGATTAAGGAGAACTGATCCATTTGAATCATGGTGTTGACAATATTAACGGTACCATGGATTGCCAGATGGCTGAACAAGCAAGTTTGCCTATGAAGAAGCGCAGCCAGATGCTGCTTAGAAAGGCAGGTGGTAAGACCATCTCACTTAATTTGGATGTGGGATCAGGAGAAATAAATCTTTGGAGAATGGCATCATGCTTGGTAGAGTCAAGGGTCAGTGGAAAAGAGAAAGACCCTCCTCCACAAGATGGATCGACACAGCTGCAACAATGGGCTCGCAGTTTTGAGTATGGTGTAGTGCCTGGCTGACTGTTTTCGTCTGTCAGCATGTCGTTGCATAACCTGGGTATAAGTTGGAAACTCACTAGCACTTAGCAACAGAAAACAAAGATCACTAAAGGAGTAATGGTAGTCAGAAAAAGTAGGGGTACTAGCCTTGAGACACTTCTTAAGCTAGCCAAGCAATGAGGAGTAACCAGGTAGGTAAGAAAAGACCAGAAAGGGTGATGTCTGAGAAGTCAAGAGAAGGAAGTATTTAAAGAGGGAAACCAATGCTATCAAATGCTGCTGAGGTGTCAAGGTGAAGCCTGAGCATTGACCATAGAGCTTAGCGATGTGACCATCACTGGCTCAACAAGAGTAGTTTGGGTGGGTGATGGGGGCAAAGAGAAGACCTGCTGGTGTAGCAGGTCTAGTTGGGCTAGAGTCCACAAGGTCAGGACTGAAGAAATCACTAGCCTCTCTGAGGGAGAAAGATGGGTCTTTGGACTCCTGTGAATGGCTACAGTCTTGGAAACTCACAGGGGAGGGTTTGCCTGCCCTCTACGGACAAGAGGAGTCAGCACGGATCCCATGGCAGTGAGTTTAATGGGGGCAAAAGCTTGATAGGCTTGAAGAAAAAATTATTCTGGAGTCTGACCCTGGGAGAAGTTCTACCATGAGGCTTGGAGGGAAAGGTGCCGTGACTGTCGTGGCAGAAAGTACCTTCAGTTTCAGAAAGTTGCTGGACCCATGCAAGAGCTAGAAAGTGAAGACATTTAGGAGTTTGGGGGTATTTTCACATCCCCAGGGTATGATTTGCCTTAGCCTTGGATCTGCTTCATAATGACAGGAGTAAAACAACAGCTTCTCTGGAAAGAACGATCACTTCCTGTAAGATAAACACTGGTGGTGTGTGAGTGAAGTGTTGGGGCTGCCAAGACGAAGCTTAGCAGTTCCAACCCCACCAGCTTCTCCACAGGAGAGAGATGGGTGAGTCTGCTTCTCCGGATACCTATGGATCCTTTATGCTCTGCCCTGTCGAGACCACGTGAGAGTCACTCGCAGCCTGTGAGTATAAAATAGGCAAATTCTGGACTTTGAGGAATTTGAGCCGTAAATAGGACAGAGATTGTAGCAGACAGATTTCCTGGTATTTGTCAAATCATCAATCCCACTAGTGATCCTCGATGAGTCAGCCATTCTTGACAGGGTTCGGAGATGCAACAAAGACAGCAAACTTAGCCATGGTTTCTCAAGTAGATGTTAGGACAATCACAGGTAACTTCAAAACCCTTGTTGAACTTCCTGCAGGTATTAGAAGCATGATGGCAAACTGACTCCCATCATAGGAATGCTAACTCCAAAAGAACGCGATGCCTGAATGTTTTCTGTGAGTTTTCTTCCACGTTGTAGCCTGCTTAGTCGCACCAATCACAATAAGTTAACCAGATTGGCTTTGTCTTTATATGAAAGTGGATTTAAAAGCTTCACTTTCAGAATAGAAGTTGAAATGGTCCACCTTCTTGCTTATATAGAAAAATGTCAACTGTTGTTTCTCTGACTCAGCTCACATTATGTATTGATTGGTTACATGAGTTCATGATGGTAGTGATTCATTAAAAGGTCGAGGAAAACTACAAACCTAGAAGCAAAATTCCAGGGGCTTCTGACACATCTGCTTTGTGGGACTTTCCACAAACAACCCAAGAATCACTAGTGAAAAATTTAACTTAGCTGGGAAACAAAAAGACCATTTCCTTGCCCTGTTAAACTTACTAGCGGTGCTTCTCTAGTGGTCTGAGTCATCTGTACTGGTAGTGGAGAATATATCCTGAAAATTCTTCCTTGAGGTCCAAAGAGAAGTGCTAATTGAAAAAAAAAAAAGATTCTTATCTCCTTTTTTTTAAAATTAATTAATTAATTTGGGGGGGGGGCATCACTGCTCTCCGGTGGTGGGAGTAGGAAGCCCAGCCCCACTGCTGGAATTGAACCTCCGTCCCAGTGGGCCGCAGTCCGCGCACAACCACTACGCCACCGGGGCTCAGCCCTGATTCTTATCTCCTTTTAAAAGAAAAAAGAAACAAATAAGAATGGAGACCATTAAATTGGGAGTTTGCAAAAATATTATTTTAGATCCTTGTATTCCAATATTTGTCCTGTGTCTGGAGAAAGACAGACCCAGTAGTGTGGTTGGTTTATAACAGGTCCTCTGTGTACGTGAACTAACTTGTCATCTTTAAAATAAACATCCCTAGTTTGTTCTGCATTTATTCAATAAATACTAAATGGGACTTTTTTGTTAAACTGAAAGAGTGGGAGGTGTCTCACTGCAAAGCAGCGTAAAATGGAGTGGTAACAGGTCAGGGTGAGTGGCCGGGTAAAATGGGATCACGAGAAGCTTGTTTTTAAATTAGAAGAAATTACAACACCTTCCTACCACACTGCTGAGGCAGGAGAGAACTGAGGTGGGAGGGAGAAAGCTGACCTAGATCTTCATCGTTAAGCAAAAGGCCGGCTGCGTAAGTGACGAGATTGGCTTTAGATGAGAACATTCATACTCTGTCTCAAAAAAGACTGGAGGACAGAAATGCAGAAGCGGAGGCTAGTGAACTGAATGGGGGGTGCAAGCCTGTGCAAGAGACGCCACTGATGTATGAGATAGGGTCAGAGTCTGGTTCATAATGACCATACTGGACAAAAGAGAACTCCCCTCAGAGTTTACCAGGCTGTAAACTACAGAAACAAACAGCCGTGTCTTTTCTCCTGTGCACCAGCTGGTGGGTTTAAACCACCAACCTCAGGTTAGCAATTGAGCACTTACCCACTGGACTTTCAGGGCTCCACTACTGGCCGCCACACCACCCCTTTTCTCCTAAAATTTCTGAAGAAACACAGCATTGGCATGATGGTCAGAATAAAGTTGTTAATTCATGGATGTTTCTGCTGAGCATTCCTTAATTCCTTCCTACTTACCACACCCAGAGTATATTATGATGGTTGACTTTCATGACAAATGTATACCAACCCAGGCCTGTTGAGTTGTTCCTGACTCATAAAAGTGCCCCAAAGGGTTTTCACAGCTGTCATTTCATAGAAGCAGACACCCACACCTTTCTCCTGCCAGCCAGCGGGTGGGTGCTCTCAAACTTTCCCCTTGGAGTTATTAGCCACTACCCCACCAGCACGCCTTTCAATGTATAGTCTTCCCAAATGTTAGAGAATGGATCTGAGCCAGAGTTCTGGCAAATCAGAATGAGAAGCCCATCCAGGGCATTTCTTAAGTATGTCAGAGACTAAAATAAGTAACATATTTGATTCCTGAAGTTTGAAAGCACATTTAAAACAGTTGCCTGTACTAAAACCACAAAACTCACTGCCGTTCAGTCTGACTCACCCTCTAGGACAGAATAGAAGTTGTTTCTGTGACTGTTTGCTTTTTGCATTTTTTTTTTTTTTTTTTTTTTTAGGCATCACTGCCCTCAGGTGGTGGGAGTAGGAGGCCCAGCCTTTGCTCCTGGGAGCTGGAATTGAACCTCCAACCCAGTGGTCCGCAGTCCCGCGCACAACCACTACGCCACCGGGGCTCAGCCCCGCTTTTTGCATTTTTATTGACACCCAAATCCACAGATTATACAATTCAATTGTATCAAAAAGAACTGTGAAAAATATGCTGAGCCCCGGTGGTGCAGTGGTTATGCGCGGGACTGCGGCCCACTGGGATGGAGGTTCAATTCCAGCTCCACAGGGGCAACGGATGGGCCTCCTACTCCCACCACCAGGGCAGTGATGCCCTAAATTAAAAAAAAAACTTAAAAATAATAATAAAAATTTTTTGTGTGGGCACTGCTCTCTGGTGGTGGGAGTAGGAGGCCCAGCCCCACTGCTGGAATTGAACCTCCGTCCCAGTGGGCCACAGTCCCGCGCACAACCACTACGCCACCGGGGCTCAGCCCCAATAATAAAATTTAAAAAAAAATTGTACCAAACAAAATTGTACAATCATTACCACAATCGATTTTGGAACAACTGCCCCCACCCCCATGGCTAAAGCGCCTTTAAGATGGGTTCTGTGATCACAGTCCCAGTGCTTCCCCCGCTCCCCTCTTTATTGTTTACTCCTGAAATTCACCCCTACACTTCCTATGAACCCTTGAATCACATCAGTTACAATCTCTATAATCCACTCCTGTGCTTCACACACTAACTGTGGATTAGAAATAGAAACTAAAAATAGAAATAAAGTGGTAAGGGTAAAATATTTAAAATACAAGTAATGAGGGGCTGAGCCCCGGGGGCGTAGTGGTTGTGCGCGGGACTGCGGCCCACTGGGACGGAGGTTCAATTCCAGCAGTGGGGCTGGGCCTCCTACTCCCACCGCCGGAGAGCAGTGATGCCCCCCCCCCCCCAAAAAAAATACAAGTAATGACTTTCCAGGGACACTGTATCCAGGCATTCAAAATGGTTCAGCATCTGACCTACAGCATAGGCTGTGCTGCAATACAGCCTCTAAGAAAACACGGCTGTCCCAAACCCCTGGCCATAGAATTGTTTGCCTTTAAACAAAGGTTGGGAAAGCGCCAAAATCTGCACGTTGGCTGTGCCCAGGAAGACTTCAAGGGATCAGTGCTATGAGAACAAAGTTCCCAGGATGTCCAAAACCAAAAACCACGTGAGCCGGGCTGATGGTGGGTCCACGTGTGCTCCATGTGTCCGAGACAGGCTCAAGCTCGCCTACCTCACTGAGGGGCAGAACATCACTGTGTGAGTGTTGATGACACAAGCACAGAGTCAGAAAGCTAAATAAATACAAATGAAGCTTGTTAGAATAATCAATCAAATGACTTGTTCTGGTAAAAGAAAGAAAGAAAAGACCACCTTAAATATTTCAAAAGCGAGGGGAGAAATTTTTTTCATGGAACACACAAGAGCTACTTGGACCTAGGACAAATTCAGGTTAGGTAAATATATCAAGTTTGATCCAGCATAATCGCGATCACAATGATCTCTGTGAGACAGTAAAGCTGTTTGAGACCCTGGCCTATGGCTAGTGGGGGTCTGCCAGCAGCTAAATCTAACTAGTTGCTCTGCAGGTGGATTTTTGGCTCCCACTGTCCTCCACTGTCTGGGACCCTACCCCTTTGGGAGTTGATTAGCTCTTCCACAGGGATCGCCCGATTCATAAAAGTAGCAAAATTACAGTTATGAAGTAGCAACTAAAATAATTTTAGGTTTAGGGGGTCACCACAACATGAGGAACTGTATTAAAGGGTCACAGAATTAGGTTGAGAACCACTGGCCTAGAGACTAACCCTTTATGGGATGAGAAAGCCTTGTCTTTTTTGCTCAGAGAGGCTGGTGGTTTTGAACTGCTGACCTTCTGGTTAGCAGCCCAGTGCATAAGTACTATGCCACCATGGCTCCTGGTTTTCTAGATGCTGAGACTATTATTAAGAGAAGTCCCTGTCTTTGGCCCCGATAGAATATCTTCCAGGAGAAATGAATCCATTCATACTATCATTTGACAGCTTTCCTTATGCCTCTAGATAGAAGTACAATGTAACAAGCCAGTCCATCCAGGAGTTGTCAGTGGAGCCATTTAGGAATTAGACATCCGTAACTCACTGAGATTCCCATATGTGTTTTTAAGTGTTGCAATATGGGGATACTTAATTAGGTTACCAGCTTCACTCCTGCTGTTTTCCCACCACTGGCCCTTTTAGGATCACATGGAATGCTCAGTTCTCAGGGAAAAAAAATCTCAGAAGCTAAACTCAGGCAGAGGAAATGTATTTGCTGAGTCATGGCAGCCCAATGCCCTTTCCTTCTAAAGCTGAAGTACCACACTTGCTTTACTAATTAGCCCCACTGGATGGATTTCTCTTAGGCATGATTATGCATCATGAAGCTAACCGTTCTGCCCCTGGGGATTCATATGTGCCCAGTGAAATTCCTCTGCACCACATGATGTGAGAGAGTCTGATTGTTCAGATTTTCTGTGGCCCAGTTCTGGGTCACATTGAAGGATGGTGCCCTATGGTCTTAACCTACTTCTTTTCCCCTCCACTAAACAACAGTGATGATAGCCACCAAATCTATCTGCACTTGCAATAACACCAATCTATCTCCTCTGTGCACAGGGCACCTTTTAATCTGGTGATCTCAAAGCCCTTTGTAAACATTAATTATACTTCATAAATGCCTCACTGATTCTAGGCTTCCAGCCCACTAGCCCCATTTTATAATTGAACAGCCCAAAATAAAACAGGATCCTCTTAGCCCACTCAGAACGAAAGAACAAATCTGGGTCAGGAGTCCAGCTCCACTAGATTTTTTAAACTTTTAATGAATCAAGTTACCTATTTCTCCATGCTCTCTTAATAGAACACACTTTCAAATAAAATGCTTCTTTGGTAGAGACACCGAACCTTTGTACACTACTAGTGGGACTGTCCAATGGTGCAACCACTGTGAAAAAACTAAATGGAATTTCCTTAAAAAACTAGAACTAGGGGGCTGAGCCCTGGTGGCGTAGTGGTTGTGCACGGGACTGCAGCCCACTGGGATGGAGGTTCGATTCCAGCTCCACGGAGCAAAGGCTGGGCCTCCTACTCCCCCCACCTGAGGGCAGTGATGCCCCCCCTCAAAAAAAAACTAGAACTAGGGGGCTGAGCCCCGGTGGCCTAGTGGTTGAGTGCGGGACTGCGACCCATTAACTTAGTGGTTCAAATCCAGCAGCAGCTCTCCAGGAACAAGGCTGGGCCTCCCACTCCCACCAGAGGGCAGTGATGTCCCCCCCCCAAAAAAAATAGAACTAAGAACACCATATGATCCCAGCAACCCTCCTACTGGGTATATATCCTAGTGAAATGAGAACAGTGATATGAACAGATACCATATACTATACACCCATGTTCATCACAGCATTATTTAAAGAGCAAAAAGATGGAAATAAGCTATCATACACATTTGTGTATAAGCCAATCCAAATATGTGCCAAAGCACCTACGTTTACCACAAAACTGCATTTAAAAAATGCTGAAAAACTCAGTTTATACTCGTGTATATACGGTAAGTGCCATCAACAGATAAATGGATAACTCATTGCACACACAACAGAATACTATGCAATCTTGAAAAATAATGAGTCTGCAAACACCTGATAACATACACGAACCTATAAGACATTATGCTGAGTGAAATGAGTCAATCACAGAAGGACAAATACTGTATGAAACTATTACTGTAAACGTTCAGGAAAAGGTTTATATCATTCTTTGAGGAGCACCAGAGGTGGAAAGGAGGAAATTCACAAGATGGTATTCATGCATTCGCTAGGAAAAAGGGAAAAGCATACATGAGGGCAAATTAAAATATTATTATAAAATCATCGAAACCAGGCTGAGCCCCGGTGGCATAGTGGTTGTGCGCGGGACTGCGGCCACTGGAATGGAGGTTCAATTCCGGCTCCAGAGCTTTGCTCAGGAGCAAAGGCTGGGCCTCCTACTCCCACCACCTGAGGGCAGTGATGCCTAAAAAAAAAAAAAATCATCGAAACCTTAATAAACAATTTGTAAAGCCATTGTTTTTCAACATATTGTGTACACCTCTGAAGAAAGCGTTTCCATCTCTAACCCTTTCCCAAACAGTCCTGTGCTCTGATTTTACATGTCAAAGCAGCTTGGGCATCCTCAAGGGATTCTAATCTCCCGTCACATGCTCTCTGAATTTGAGGGAAGAAGTCTGAAGGGGCAAGATCAGGAGGGATGAGGGCGGATGAGGCTGCATGGCCCACAGAAGCTGATTGGACATCCCTTGACACCTGGGAGAATGCGCAAGGGCATTGCCTTTTTTCTTTTCTTTTCTTTTTTTTTTTTTTTGTGGGCATCACTGCCTCTGGTGGTCGTGGGCGCTACCCAGCTGCCACTGGATTTGAACCGCCAAGCCTGCAGGCTGCAGTTCCGCACTCAACCACTTACGCCACCGGGGCTCAGCAGGGCATTGCCATAGTAGAAGAAGATGCCTTTGTACCACTTTTCATAGCCTTTTCCTCACAGATGCAATTTTCAGTTTTTTCCCAAAGCCTCATAACAATCCTCCATGACTGTCATGTGGCCTTTGAGGAAGTCTAGCAAGATCACCCCCAGAAACAATCACCATAAGCTTCTAAAGGGATCTGGTGCCCCGTGTGCAATCCCTTCCCCTGGGCCTCTGCGACTTGTGACCTTGGTCTGAGCGCACCCAGCTTGGGATCGCCCCCATCAGAGTCTAACGGGTGCCTGATTTCTCAGCCACCCCTGCAGGATGCCAGGGCCAGCTAACATTCTTTAGCTAGGCATTCAGGAAAGCCCTTATCCCGAATCGGGTCTTCAAAGCTCGCGTGCGAGTGGAGGTCCACAGCACTGCGCGGGTTTCCCCACTTCTGGAGCAAAGGAAAGCAAGCCTGAAAGAAGCAATTCACCCCAAGACCACAGCCTCAGTACCCCCGCCCCCCCAAGACCAACGGAAGAGGAGCCTGAGCTCCCCCACACAGGCTGCCTGCTCTGGGAGGGATTGTGGAGCCAAAACGAAAATCTGGGAAAAGACCAGGCGTCTGGGCCTCCCACAGACGGTGGCCCCACCCTTCTGTACCCTTCAAGTTCGGAACCGAATCGCCCTCCCCCCACCTTTGGCTCGACTTTCAGCTGAACAATAGATAAGTTTATAAGTGAACAAGAACGCCCAGGGAGGTACAAATTCCTTAGAACAACCACCCTCACCGGTCCAGAGGAGAGTGTTCTCCCAAGAATGACGAGCGAGCGGGCGGACCGCGGGCAGGCTAGGAAAGGGGAGGGATCGGCGAACCAAAAGCAGTGGGGCCAGGGCGGCTGACATTGTGGGATCACGGTCAAGGGCACGAAAGAAAACGTGTGTGAAGGGTTGCAGGAAAAAACAATGTGCTCTGGAAACCTCCACGCAAATCACAATGAGAAAATAAAGACATTTCTGTGATTGCTTCTCTGAAATGCCTAGCTTTTTTAAAAAATCATTGGGGGCTCATACAACTCTTTCATAATCCATACATACACCCATTGTGCCAAGAACATTTGTACATATGTTGTCGTCATCATTTTCAAAGTATTTTCTTCCTACTGGAGCCCGTTATCAGATTCTCATTTTCCCCTCCCTCTCACCTCCCTCAAGAGTCCTTGATAATTTATAAAATTATTATTTCATGTCTTACATTGTCCAATGTCTTTCTTTACCCCTTTGTCTGTTGACCATCCCCCCTGGGAGAGGCTTATAAGTAGGTCATTGTGATTGGCTCCCCCTTTCTTCCCCCACCTCTCCCTGCCCCTCCTGGTATCTCTATTCTCAATATTGGTCCTGAGGAGTTTATCTGTCCTGTGTTCCCTGTGTTTCCAGCTCTTATGTGTACCCATGTACATGCTCTGGTATAGCCAGATTTGTAAGGTAGAATTGGGTATGAATCATGATAATGGGGGGGAGGAAGCATTAAAGAACCAGAGGAAAGCTGTATGTTTCATTGGTGCTGGGTACTACACCCTGACTGACCCTTCTTCCCATAACCCTTCTGTAAGGGGATGTCTAGTTGCTTACAGATTGGCTTTGCACCTCCCCTCCACAAGACAAGTGTGCTTCTTCCGTGTGGGCTTTGTTGCCTCAGAGCTAGATGGCCGATTGTTTATCTTCAAGCCTTTGAGACCCCAGATGCTATAGACAGCCGGGCACCATCAGCTTTCTTCACCACATCTGTTTATGCCTAGCTTTCTTTTGCCCCCAATAGGGTCTTTTTTAAAATTTTATTTATTTTTATTTTTATTTTTTAGGCATCACTGCCCTCAGGTGGTGGGAGTAGGAGGCCCAGCCTTTGCTCCTGGGAGCTGGAATTGAATCTCCAACCCAGTGGGCCGCAGCCGATAGGGTCTTTGTCCCTTACTTTACCTGCCCTAGACATGGGTGAGGAACTGTTAGTGCTTGAATTCAACTGAAGATTTATTTAAACGAAAGAAAGGTCATTAAAAAAAGCAAAGATCATTGAAATTTGCATTAGTATGCACAGGCACCACCATCAAAAACAAACCAGACCCTCTAGACTCACCACTCCTCTTTTTTTAAAAAAGAACAGGACCATAAATTGGTTATCTCGTGGACATTTGTTTATCTCATGGATATTGGATTATCTCAAAGGTTGCATTTTTCAGTGTCTTTATCCAGTGCTGCCCCCTTGAGGTTCCAGAAAGATGACTGGTTAGGCTTGTGTGAGACTAAGGGGAAATAAGGTGTATAAAAGAACCCAGGAGGGCTGAGCCCTGGTGGTGTAGTGGTTGTGTGCGGGACTGCGGCCCACTGGGACGGAGGTTCAATTCCAGCAGTGGAGCTGGGCCTCCTACTCCCACCACTGGAGAGCAGTGATGCGTCCCCCCAAAAAAAAAAAGAACCCAAGTTCCCACCACCGAGTGATGCCCCCCCCAAAAAAAAAGAAAAAAAAAAAAAAGAACCCAAGTGCTGGTTGCCATGAGAAACTTTTGCTTATCTATCTTTATTTGGAAGTAGAATCAATTCCAACCCACCTTGCTGTGCCAGGTGCCATCAAGTCACCTACAGTGTCCCTGTGCACAACAGAAAGAAGCACTTCCCTGTCCTGTGCCACCCCTGCAATCGTTTCCATTCCTGAGCCCATCACTGCAGCCAAGATGTCAATCCGTCTCCTTGAAGACCTTCCCCCCTTCACTGCCCCTCTGCTTTACCAAGTAGGATGATGTCCTTCTCTGGGGACCGTGGAAAGTATGTAAGATTAAGTCTTGCCATCCTTGCCGCCAAGGAGCACTCTGTCAGACTTCTTCCAAGACAGATTGGTGTGTCCTTTTAGCAGGTCACAGACTTTCAAAATTCTTCTCCACCCCACAGCTTCAAATGCACGATTCCAACACATATCCCTATGCCTGTAAGACAGAGGAAACCTGCCCCAACCCTCGGGCTCCCAAGGTTGTAATCAGTATGGAAATAAATTGCCACATCTTCCTCGGGCAGAGCCGCTGGTGGGTCCACACTGCCAAACACACTCCTCATGGTACCACCAGAGCTCCTTATGAAGATAGGAGTCCAGTTCTCATGCCTACTCCTGGGTTACAGTGGGAGCCAGTCACCAGCTCCATTCCTCAAGTTCCCTATCCGTAGAATAGGTTCTACAAGACCAGGGTTTGGCAGACTTTCTGTAAAAGGTCAGATGGTATGTTAGGCTTGCTGGGCCATGTCTCTGCTGCTAAAGCAGACAGGTAATATGTAAACATGAGTGGGGTGGGACGCCAATACAATTTTATCTGTGGACACTGAAATCTGAATTTCATGTAGCTCGCACCTGTCATGAAATGTCCTTTGTTCTTTTTGATTCTTAGCTTGTGAGGTCATAAAAAAGGAGTGAGCAAAATTAAAAAAAAAAAAAAGGAGTGAGCTGTATTTACTGAACTCTGGACTCGAGAAGGGAACCCTGGTGACAGAGTGGGTTAAGCCGTGGGCTGCCAACATCGAGACTAGAAGTTAGAAACCACCCGCCACTCTGCGGGAGAGAGATGAGGCTCTCTAATCCCATAGAGAGTTCCAGTCTTGGAAACCCACAGGCACACTGACTTCTACCCTGTCCTGTAGAATGGACTGTGTGTTGGAATAGACTCTGTGGCAATGAGTTTGATATTTTGGTTTGGGAACTGAATGAATAACCTCAGAGATCCTTTCCAATATAAAAGGCTATGATTGTCCTTTGGAAATTGTTACTTGTTAAGGGACATAACCTCCCACGTGTTCTCTACTGTGACATGAGGGGAAATGCCTTCAGGTGCCTGCCCATTTCATATTAGTCATTCTCTAAAGCAGCAGTTTCACCAAGGGCACTGCACTGTCTACAGCAGCACTCTCCAGCCACACGTGGCTAGAAAGCATTTGAAATGTATCTCGTTCGAACTGAGACATGTGCTGAGTGTAAAATACACGCCAGATTCTAAAGACGTAATGCGAGCGGTAGAATAGAAAATAGTTCACTGATATTTTTACCCTGGTTACACATTTTAAACATTTTTCGTATGTTGAGTTAAATATTATAAAATTAACTTAATCTAGGGCTGAGCCCCGGTGGCGTAGTGGTTGTGTGCGGGACTGCGGCCCACTGGGACAGAGGTTCAATTCCAGCAGTGGGGCTGGACCTCCTACTCCCACCACCGGAGAGCAGTGATGCCCCCAAAACAAACAAACAAACAAGAACAGTCGGTCATGGTAGCCAGACACCCTCTAGTGCTTCTGGCCTCTGATCTTTGCGTGGTTCGTTAGTTCGCTGGCCTAATGGTCTCTGTGTGTCTTCAAGTCTCACTACCCTTCTTTTCTTCAGAGATGCAAGGATCAATCATTACACATTAGACAGCTGCTCACAAGCTTTGAAGATTCCAGTGCCTACTCACCAAATTAGACTTAGTAGGTTATATTGGGCCAATTGACCTTGGTTTCCCCAAAGATTATGCTCCTGAGCCTCTGGGCTCAACTACTTATTCCCCCAAGCTGTGCGCTCATGTTCAAGATGTTTTCATAACCATGACCCTAGATGCTCCACCACGTTAATGGATATAGTTGCTGCAGAAATAAATATCTAAGTACACATATCTCTGTCAAACCTGTATGTCTCAAAAAAACCAAACCAAAACAACCCCCCCCCCAATATGTCTCTATTGGCATACTCCCACTTTCATCCCCACACCCACTCAGGTCACCTGTCTCCACACACACTTACTTGTAGATCCTCATTAATGCAGGATTGTGAATATCACAGGATTTATCGCTGTGTCTCTAACTCTTGTCCTCCTTTGCCTCCACCTTTCTTTGAAAACTGCCTGTCCTTGTAGACGACTCTCTCCTCCACTCCATTTCCTGAAGTCTAGTTGACTTTCCCTATTCAGAAGTTCTATAACTACACTATTCAATCTTTTTTGCTTTGTACTTGTCTCGATTACAAATCAGTATCTCTGGTTCCATGTGTCCAGTATTGTAAGTGTGTGTGTTTGTTGTGGAGCCCTGGTGGCACAGTGGTCGCACGCTGAGCTGCCAACTGCAAGGTCAGCCGTTGGAAACTACCAGCAGCTTGGAGGGAGGAAGAGGACGCTTTCTCTTCCTGTGGAGAGTTACAGTTTCAGAAGCCAGCAGGGACATTCTGTCTCGTGTGTAGGGTCACTATGCGTTGGAATCCAGCAGGGGTATCTGCCCTGTTCTATAATTGCTATGAGTTGAAGGCTGTGGTATTTTAGATACTTCTTTGTCTAGGTTGACTTCTGAGTGACATTGTCATCTATGTTAATCTTTTTTTTTTTTTTTTAGGCATCACTGCCCTCAGGTGGTGGGAGTAGTAGGCCCAGACTTTGCTCCGTGGAGCTGGAATTGAACCTCCATCCCAGTGGGCCGCAGTCCCGCGCATAACCACTACGCCACTGGGGCTCAGCCCTATGTTAATCTTAGGTTGTCGTTTGCTGTTGTTGATCCTATGTCTAAGAACTCCCTTTAACCTTTCTCATGAGGTTGGCCTTTTTGTTTTGTTTTGTTTTTTGTTTTGCAGATCCTTTATTTTCTGTTCATCTGGAAACATCCTAGTTTTGCCATCATATTCATCATATTGCTGGATATGATCTTTAGTTGGTAGGGTGTTTTTTTCTTTCTTTCTTGCCTGTGTGGCTTCTACTGAGAAATAAGATCTTAGTATTGGTGGGCTGAGCCCCGGTGGCGTAGTGGTTGTGCGCGGGACTGCGGCCCACTAGGATGGAGGTTCAATTCCAGCAGTGGGGCTGGGCCTCCTACTCCCACCACCGGAGAGCAGTGATGCCCCAAAAAAACAAAAAAAATAAAAAAAAATAAATAGATAAAAAATAAAAAAATTCCTTTTATCTGATCTTTCCTTTGGTAGATTAGTGTTGAAAGAGGTGGAGTTCCTCCGATTGGTTTGTTTCTACTGCTTTGCCTTTTCTATGTGTCGTTGATCTCTGAAATCTTAGTATCAATCTTCTGGAATGCTCTATGCTGTTTTTGTATAGTTTAAATTTTATTTTGTTTGTTCTTGGAGTGTTTTCGAAACCCATGTTCTCCTTGTGTTTTCCTTGCTTTCATCCCTGGCTGTCTCTCAGACTGTTGCAGGACTCCAGATACTCTTCTTCAGAGCTCCTTATCAGCTAGCACAATGCCTTTTGTTCCTGAGACAGGCCTCCCTCTCTCTGGTTTGGGCTGTCTTTTCACATGGACGGAAATGGTCGGCAGTCTCTAGGACGTTGTGCGGGTGTGTTTGCGGTTACTGGGTGACTGTGTATTGGTGTGTTCCTAGGCACTCACCTGAGTGGGTGTGATAGACAATGCCAGCGTGCACACAGTTCCCTGTTGGCGCTTCCTGTAGCACAGGTGTTTTGAGCTGGTGGTGGGTGCTACCCATTCATGACAAGGTGGCAAGGGAATGTAGAGACCCTTGCCCAGCGGGTGAGTTTGCAGGCAGAAGGAGTGTGGCCAGGCTGTGTGGGCATGGCTGTTGTTTCCTGTTTGCTTGACAAAGAAAGAGGGGGGAAGGAATGAGAAAATAATAAGGGGGAGAGCATGGGAAAGCAGACAACAGCAAGGGAAAAAAGAGTTTTATAACTAAAAAGAAAGAAAAGAGGCTGAGCCCCGGTGGCGTAGTGGTTGTGCGTGGGACTGCGGCCCACTGGGACGGAGGTTCAATTCCAGCAGTGGGGCTGGGCCTCCTACTCCCACCACCGGAGAGCAGTGATGCCCGCCACCCCCCCGCCCCAAAAAAAAAAAAAAAAGAAAAGGAAAAGCACAATAAATAAAACTACAAAGTGGGAGAAAAGATGAGGAAAGAGATAAGTGAAGAAAAATTAAAGAAGGAAAAAGACAGGGGAAAGAAGAGAGAAGCAGGAGGAAAGGATATGGGACATGGAAACAGGAAGTCACTCTAGATAACAGGGCACCTGGTATGAGTTTGCACCCTCTGCCAGCCAAGTTGCTCACTAGGTGGGGCTGGAAGCACCGCCCCCACCCTCCCACCTCCACCCCCAGATGGATTTCTCACCAGCCTATCTGTCGCCCAGGACCAGGGCACCTCATCTGGAAGCAGTTGCTGCCTCCTCCAATAGCAATTGAGATCAGGCTGGTTTTTTTTCCCAGACGGAATTCTCTTGGGCCCAGAGGGCAGCTTGGGAGCAGGGTATATTTAGGGAAGAAGTTCTTGCCTATCCAGGGGTGGCAAGCCACCCGACCCTGTACATTCCGCTGGTCTAATGAGGCAGAGTTCAAGTTCATGCAGCTCCCCATGTAGGAGGGGTACACCCAGTGCCTGCCCCCAGGGCGTGACTCCAACCTCCGTCAGAGCACGGGTTGTGCAGGTGCAGGTGTCCTCAGCTGCTGGGTGGGTGGGGAGCTCTGGGACTGGTTACACCGCTGGTTACCTGAAGGGCAAGCAAGGGAGGCTCCCTCCTTTCTCATTGTCCATGTGTGTTTTGAAAGTCAGGCCGCTCGAACAAGCGCAAGATGATGGCACCTGATCGGGCCAAGCAGCATTCACCCATCTGGCTCCTTTCTGACCACGTTTCCCCAGTTTCTTCTCCTAGTGGATATGTAGTGTAATCCACCTCTCCATTTTCCCTCAGGTTTTCCAGGTTCATCATCCATATCTGTGAGGGTAGCCTGCCTGCGTAGGGTACCCTCTTGCCAGATGTCCTCTGTGAGTTCTATTTTATGATAGATACCTTGCTGCTTCAGAGACATCCACCTCTAATTGTTTTGTTGACCTAAAGATCTGTCCCGCATTTAAAAGAGATGTCTTTGGGCTGAGCCCGGTGGCATAGTGGTTGAGTGCAGGATTGCGGCCCACTGGCTTGACAGTTCAAATCCAGCAGCAGCTCTCCAGGAACAAGACTGGGCCTCCCACTCCCACCAGAGGGCAGTGATGCCCCCCCTCCAAAAACAAACAAAAAAATCCAAAGAGATGTATTTGGCAGAAATGACACATTTAACTTTGCCTTCAGTTAATATTAGTAACAATGTGACAGAGAGTTGAGCATGAATTTTGCGAGGAACCGAGGTCCCAGGAGTTGAGTGTTTGGCAGTGGGAGGAAGAAGCAATCTTTCCTCTGCTCATCAGACAGATATTTAGAGTCGACCCTACCATCTTGGGGTGCATGTGGTATATTAAGGAAGAAACCTAGGAGGGGGGGGCTCAGTCAAACGGAGTTTTGACCTTGTCTTAATATGCATCACGGGTGAATCCCTTCACCCTAGTGTCCTCATCTGTGTGGAGAGCTTGGGCTGGGGTCCTCCTGGTTGGCATTTTGAAACCACCAGCAGGTCCTTGAGAGAAAGCCTGAACTTTCTACTCCGTCAACAGTGACTGTTTCAGAAGCCCATAGGAGGCCACTGAGTCAGCACTGAGTTTTGAGCAAGTGAGTCCTCAAACTCCTGGCGGTGAATTTTGAGTGTGGCCCCATCTACAGTGGCACGAGGAGAGAAACCACCCTAGCATACCTCATACCTGGTGGAAGTTGGAAACCCAGCCTTACTCCTGGAGAGCTGCTGCTGCTGGATTTAAACCGTCAGCCCTGTGGGCCGCAGACCCAGACACAACCACTAAGCCACCAGGGCTCAGCCCCATGTGGCATTTTTATGGTCCCTTAGGGTTGTTGTCAGAAACCACTCAATAGTGACGTTTTCTTTGGTTTTAAGCTCCCACCAACTAACTAGCTGGGTGTACTTGTTCCCTTCAGCTGCGGTGTGGCTGCTATAGCAGCCTTCAGATCTCTTTGTCCTGATTGGGAGTTGAACACCAAGGACTCCCCCTCCCTTGACCGACAGCTGGTCTGAGCCTGGAGCCCCCATTCTGCACCAAGGTTAGCTATGTGCATGGCGCGCATTTCCACCTTGCCACCTCTCCTGTTGCATCTCCCTGGAATACACACTCTTCCTGGAGATGTGCACATGGAAGGTGCCTGCACATTAGGCAGAACTTTGCTCAAACATCACTCCCTCGAGTCCTTTTTTGGGGGGGAGGAGGGGGGCATCACTGCCCTCTGATTTGAACTGCCAGCCCAGTGGGCCACAATCCCGCACACAACCACTATGCCACCGGGGCTCAGCCCTCCTCAGGTCCTTTCTGACCACTTAAGTCTTACCATGATTCCCGTTATCTTATACCCCGACCCCCCATTTCTTCCCCTTTTAATTATTTCTACTTGCATCCTATTTACTTTTTACTTGTTTTTGTCTGTATCTGGAGCCGATGGAATCTCCCTGCAAGCTCCAGTGTCTAACAGAATAGCTGGCAGCTTATACTCAGTAAAATGAATCTCCTCAGCTAATTTTAGCCTCCTTCCCCACCAGTTGACTCTCACTGCAACTTCTATGCACCATCATTCCTCTTCCTGGGACCTTGCAATACCAACTATTTTAAATGATTAATTGATTGGATGCTCTCTCAGTCAGACCACTTAGGAGAAAGAAGATTGTCTAGAGAGGTCAAACAGATGTGGATTGTGTAGAGGCAGTTGGTTGGAAAAGGACCCAAAGGGGGAAAGGAGACCAGAAGCCCACCGTTGCCGTAATGCCAACAGCCCATTCTTAAGTTACACATACACACACGCGCACACACACACACACACGCCTTCTTCCAGGAGTGGTGCCCTGGACCAGAGACAAGGATGCTAGGCCCATTGTCCCAAACCACCCTGTTTCAGCTTAAAAAGGAAATTGTTTGGCTAACATGTCCACAATGATGTAACAGAACTGCCAGAAGCCTGACAATCTGATTTAGTCGGTGTCTGTCACAGGCAGGCCCAGAGAGTGGATGTTGTGAATCCCAAGCTTTGGCTGCAACCGTCCTTGCGCCATCACCATACCTTCCCTTTCCACCTGTCCAGCTCCCCCTCCAGATCTGCTGGGAATCAGCCCCTCTCCAGGCGCCACTGCTCATTGAGATCTTGTTGTCATGTCTTCATTGCACTCACTTTGGATTTCTTTTCTAAACCATATCACATGTCCATGCTTTTATTTCCTGTTATGGATTGAATGGTGTACCCACAAATGAGATGTTGAAGTCTCAACTCCTGGTGCCCTTGGATGTGACCTTGTTTGGAAACGGGGTCTTCTAAAGTGAAGTAGGGTAGTTCATACTCCCAGCCAAATGGAGTCTTTTTTTTTTTTTTTAATCCAAGGTTCTATTTTATTTTTGAACTGGACTCAGACTTAGAGGTAGAATAATGATAACTTGTAAATTATTAAGGTTCATGAGGGACGGGAATGGGGAGGGAGGGGAAATATGAGGAGCTGATCCCAAAGGCCTAAGTAGAAGGAGGATGTTTCGAGAATGATGACAGCAACGAATGTACAAAAGTGGTCTGCATACAAGGGATGTCTGTATTGATCGTGATAAGAGTTGTATGAGCCCCCAATAAAATGATTTTGGGGGGAGGGGGCATCACTGCCTCTGGTGGTCGTGGGCGCTACCCAGTGCTGCTCCTGAGAGCCACCGCTGGATTTAACTGCCAAGCCCGAGGGCCGCAGTCCCACACTCAACCGCTTACACCACCAGGTCTTAGCCCAATAAAATGATTTTGTTTGTTTGTTTTGTTTTGTTTTGTTGGCCATCACTGCCCTCTGGTGGTGGGAATAGGACACCTAGCCTTTGCTCCTGTGGAGCTGGAATGGAAGCTCCATCCCAGTGGGCCGCAGTCCCACACACAACCACTACACCACCGGGGCTCAGCCCTAAATGTTTTTTTTTTAAAAAAAGAAGAGAAGCCCTCAGTGAGGACAGCCTCTGTCTTTTGGCATCTGTTCCTGACGTTTTCTCTTTGGCCGCCTTCGTTCTCTTGGCCCAAAGCTCCGCCTATTCAGCGCCCCACTCCTGGTTTTCCTTGGTGCGCTGCTTCTTCAGGATGATGCGCAGACACCTGTCCTGCAGGACGCGCAGAATCACAAGACGCTGAATCGCTGAATCGTGGGTTTCCTGCCGTCTTTGTTCAGGCACTTTCTCACAACCTACTGGCGGAGAGGGAGAGTTTGCGGGTTCTGCTGGCCCTTTGGGGCCTCGGGCAGGGAGGCACAATTCTATCAGTCAGTCCTGGGATCTCTTTCTCCTCTTTCTTTGCAATAACCAGGTTGGCATCCACATGCAGCCACGGACAGATGTGCGCTTCCTCTCCCCAGGGCTCCTGGGTCTGTAACAGGAGTGCCCCTGCCTTACTGGGCACCTTGCTTCATGGGACACGTTGCTGGTCATTCCCACAGCGGATGCAGACAGCTGAGCCCCTCCTTTCACCGCCTCGGCGGGGCAGCCACTGCCGCGGCCATTCGCGTCTCACAAAAGGAGCCAAGTTTGTGGTTATTGTCCACGTCAATGAGCTTCTGGCAGCCAGTGGCTGGGAAGGAGACGTTCGGCTTCTTGGGGAAGCAGCCGATGGCCTCGCCAAACGGTGTCTAGGAGAAGGAGAAGAAGCGCAGATAAAAGCAGAACACTGTGGGAGCAGCAAACCAAGGAATGCCAAGAATTGTCCAGAGCCACCAGAATCCAGGCGAGAAGGCGGAACAGCTCCTCTCCTGGCCCGCGGAGAGTCAAGGGGCCCCACCCTGAGCTGGACTTCTAGACTCCGGCCTGGCGGCACAGGCAGTGTCTTTCTATTCTTAGAAGCCACCCAGCTGTGGTATTTGGTTGCGGCATCCTTAGGACACTTGGACTTGCCCCTTCGCACACTTCAGGAATGCCGGCGCTCTTTCACGGAGCTTTCCAGCTGTTCTCAACCTGGGGGTCACGACCCCTTTCGGGGTCAAGCCAACCGTTCACAGAGGTCGCCCGATTCATAACAGTAGTAAAATGACAGTGATGAAGTAGCAACCACAATAAGTTTACGGTTGGGGGTGTCACTACAACATGTATCAAAGGGTCAGGGCACTAGAAAGGTGGGAACCATTGCTTTAGACTTTATACAATCCAACTCTCACCCAACTTTGGGCCCCCTTTATGACGTCTGGAAAAACTGATGTGGTTCTTGAAGACATCTCTCTCCTGGTTGCCCTGGTCCCCGTTCTCGGGCTCTCACCATCTGCAGTGGCCTACCACCATGTAGCTCTATAAGACGGTACCAGATATGTTGCTGAATTCGTGCTATTCTCCCTTAAGACTGAGTCAGTCCCTGGCTGGGTGTGGAGATGGAAAAGGGAAAATTCCAGAGCCGGGACAACTTTTTGGCTAAAAATGTTGGGGAATATTTCCAGCAGGCTTATGACAAACTGTAATTTGTATGTTGTAATTTAGGTCTGGACTAAAGTTATTTAAAATAACCGCAGTATAAAACTTAAGTCTCTCTTCTTTCCTCCCTGCAGAGACTAGGAGGAGTCGTCATTTAGGTGTGCACATTCATGCAGATAGGCTTCCCCATACAGCAAAGAGCAAACATTTAGCAGGAACGCACTGGCTTGGCAGCCTCCTGGTGGGCCAGTGGTGAAGTGCTCAACTGGTAACCAAAAGGTCGAAGTTCAAACCCACCAGTCTCTGAGAGAAAGATGAGATTGTTAAGATGTACAGCTGGGCTGAGCCCCGGTGGCATAGTGGTTGTGCACGGGACTGCGGCCCACTCAGATGGAGAGCAGTGATGCCCACAAAAAAAAAAAAAAAGATGTACAGCCATTGCTTGACCCATTGGAGGAATGTATGGATTGTGATAAGAGATGTAAAAGCCTCCAATTAAAATATTTAAAATTTAAAAAAAGATTTAAACAGCCTTGAAAACCCTGTGAGACAGATTCTACTCTGAGTCGGAATTGACATTGGTAGTGGATTTTTTTTTTGGGGGGGGGGGGTGCATCACTGCTCTCCGGTGGTGGAATAGGAGGCCCAGCCCCACTGCTGGAATTGAACCTCCGTCCCAGTGGGCCGCAGTCCCGCGCACAACCACTACGCCACCGGGTCTCAGCCCGTGTCAAGCATATTTGTGCATTTGTTGCCATCATCATTCTCAAAATGTTTGCTTTCTACTTGAACTTTATAAACTATTATTTTTTCATGTCTTACACTGACCGATGTCTCCCTTCACCCACTTTTCTTTGTCCCCCAGGGAGGGGTTCTATGTAGATCATTGTCACCGGTTCCCCTTTTCCCCTCACCTTATTCTGATCCTCCAAGTATCTTTACTCTCATTATTGGTCCTGAAGGGTTTAATCTGTCCTGGATTCCATGTGTTTCCAGCTCTGATCTGTACCTGTGTTCATGCTCTGGTCTAGCCAGATTTGTAAAGTAGAATTGAGGTCATGATAGTGGGGTGGGGGTGGGGGAGAGGAAGCATAACTAACTAGAGCAGTGGTTCTCAACCTTCCTAATGCCACGACCCTTTAATAGTTCCTCATAGGGCTGAGCCTCTGTGGCGTAGTGGTTGTGCGCGGGACTGCGGCCCACTGGGATGGAGGTTCCATTCCAGCAGTGGGGCTGGGCCTCCTACTCCCACAGCCGGAGAGCAGTGATTGCCCCCCCCCCCAAAAAAAAAGAAGTAAACTGAGACTTAAATCCACAATGTGGCAGAACAAACATTTAAACTGAAGTCTTCTGAAACAAAAACAAGACAAGACTCCTAGTCCTCTGTCTTCACTGAGGTAGAAGTCAGTCATTCATCCTAAACAACAGGAAGCCCCGTGGGGACCATCAGGGGCAGCCCATGAGACGGCTCTCCGAATGACCTCTCCTTACTCTGATGCTGTGAGCTGCTCACCTGCCAGTGTGTGTGTCCAGCAGGCTCTGATGCATTGGTACATGATTTCAGGGACTGCTCAAGGATGGCGTTGATCTCATTCCCACCCAGACAGAGGCAATCTCCCCTGAGCTATCCCCCTCTTCCTTTAAGGGTAAACCCTGTCAAATTCCAGAGGGCCCTGGGATTGATCCCACTGCAACCCCATTCCTCTCAGCCAGCAAGTCAATTCTGAGTCACAGCCGCCCCATAGGGCAGAGTAGAACAAGCTGCCCCATTCAGTAGCCAAGGTTGTCCGTCTCTATGGGAATGGACAGCCTCATCTTTTTTGGTGTGTGTGTGGGCATCACTGCCCTTTGGTGGGAGTGGGAGGCCCAGCCTTGCTCCTGGAGAGCTGTTGCTGGATTTGAACTGCCAAGCCAGTGGGCTGCAGTCCCGCACTCAACCACTACGCCACCAGGGCTCAGTCCCAGCATCATTTTTCTCTAACAAGCAGCTGGTAGTCTTGAACTACAAACCTTCTGGTGAGCAGTCTAGTGCTTAATCCATTGTGCCACCAGAGCTCCATGATTATTCCAAGAGAAGGGGCTTCAGATTTTTTTCTTGAGAGTAATGTGTTGTTTCTTATGTTCATATAGAAAAAGAACACATAGTACACATACCATAAATAGTAATTATAGCAAAATAAGTCCAACTAATAGAATAGAAAACAAACAACAACCCCAAAACAACCAGTTGCCCCAAAGCATTTCCATACAAATGTGGAAACCTGACTCTTGAAACTGGCTTTGCTGGATGGAAAAGACCAATTTCTTAGTAGATGGGGGGCAGAAAGCAGGGGGAAGTAGGGTGCAATGGTAATTACAAGCTTTTTGGAGAGCTGAGCCCCAGAGGCTTAAGTGGTTGACTGCGGGACTGCGGCCTGCGGGCTTGATGGTTCAAATCCAGCAGCGGCTCTCAGGAGCAGCACTGAGTAGCTCCCACAACCACCAGAGGGCAGTGATGCCCACAAACACACACACACACACACACACACACACACACACACACAAAACAAGCTTTTTGGGAAGGAATGCAATTGTCTATCTCACTGTATATGAAAAACAGCTCCTGAGAAAGAACTCAGTATGCAAGAAAATATCATAGGTAATCATTATGATAGAGATGATCAGAAAGGGAGAAATAGCTTTTTCTTTTTTTGTGTGGCATCACTGGGGGGAGTAGGAAGCCCAGCCTTGCTCCTGGAGAGCTGCTGCTGGATTTGAACTGCCAAGCCAGTGGGCCACAGTCCTGCACTCAACGACTATGCCACCGGGGCTCAGCCCAAGAAATATCTTAAGATCACAGAAGAAGATGCAGATCCGAAAGGAGCACATTGATGCATGAACTCCATTAGAATGAATCAGAAGGCACCTTAAGACAGAAGTTCACGAAGGGGCTTGGCACAGTATATGTATGTATGTATTGTAATATGTGATGTACGAGCCCCCAGTAAAATGATTTTAAAAAAGACAGAAGTTGGGCCGAGATCAAGCGCTCAAGTGGAAAGCAAATGTTTTGAGAAATGATGAGGGCAATAAATGTACAAATGTGCTTGGCACACAATGGATGGATGGATGGATTGTGATCAGAGTTGTACACGCCCCCAATACAATGATTAAAAAAAAAAAAAGACAGAAGTTCTGGTCTCTCACTGCACACAAGGATCACCCCTATGAAATCCTCAACCTGGGTGCAGCCTCGGTCCTTATGTCTGTTAGACCAGGAGCATAGAAGTAAAAATCCTCATACTCAGGTCTAATCTCTGTAGTAACTAGCTAGGGCAGTATCTTTCTATCCTCTCACCTTGTCAAATATGCCTTCATAACAACAGGCTCAATTTTTTTTTGGGGGGGGGCATCACTGCTCTCCGGTGGTGGGAGTAGGAGGCCCAGCCCCACTGCTGGAATTGAACCTCCGTCCCAGTGGGCCGCAGTCCCGCGCACAACCACTACGCCACCGGGGCTCAGGCCAAGGCTCAATTTTTAAACAAATCCTCAGGCTCCTTGGTGTTCCCTGAAGAAGGAGCATGCTCCCTGGGCCGGCATCCTCCCCAGCTGTGCAGAGGCCCAGGACCCTCTCTGCATAGCCCGTCTTCATTACAGGCTCCAGCCACACTCCCCCGCCCACACACACACACACACACACACACACACACACACACACACCCAGAGTCTCTACAGAAAGAAGGGGCTCAAACACTACATTTAGCAGAGTAGTTTTCTCTGAGGAGGAGTCAGGTGATGGGCCAGGTATAGAACAAACTACTAGAAATGTTCAAAGTCTGACAACTCACCACAAGTTCACAGTGCGCTATGAGTCCTATGTTACATCTATTCTTTTCAGAAGTCAAAGGCTACATCAGTAAAATCTATCCAAGGTCTCCCAGCATTCTGCTTAAGGACAAAATAACTCTCTGACTTCGTCATCAAGTGCAGTGATGACTGAAATACCACAAGTTTTGCAAGCAGAAGTTTCTAGGAGCTGTGGCAGCGGCATAGTGGGCTACACGTAACGTTAAGGTGAGCAGTTTGAAACCACCAGCAGTAACTTAGGGAAAAGAGGAGCGCTCTCTACTCCCATAAAGAGTTGTGGCTCAGAAGTCCACAGGGGCAGTTCCACCCTGCCCTATCCGTAGGGTAAAGGGACCAGACGTCCGGCATTTTAACAATTTGTGCCTAGTCCCGTGAAGTTTTAAAATTAGAATAAATAGGGCTGAGCCCCGGTGGCGTAGTGGTTGTGCGCGGGACTGCGGCCCACTGGGACGGAGGTTCCATTCCAGCAGTGGGGCTGGGCCTCCTACTCCCACCACCTGAGAGCAGTGATGCCCCCCCCCCAAAATTAGAATAAATATATTACAATACTATATATATTTTTGGGGAAGGGCATTACTGCCCTCTGGTGGTGGGAGTAGGAGGCCCAGCCTTTGCTCTTGTGGAGCTGCTGCTGGAATTGAACCTCCATCCCAGTAGGCCACAGTCCCGCGCACAATACAATACTATTTTTGCATTCTATGAAATTTTTTTTGTGGCATCATTGCCCTGGTGGGAGTAGGAAGCCCAGCCTTGCTGCTGGAGAGCTGCTGCTGGATTTGAACCATCAATCCTGTGGGTCACAGTCCTGCACACAACCACTGCGCCACCAGGGCTCAGCCCTATGAAATTTTTTGTTGCTCCATATAGACCAAATTTTTTTTTTAATTTTTGTTTTCTGTTTTTTTATGTTTTGGGGGGGGGGCATCACTGCCCTCTGGTGGTGGGAGTAGGAGCCCAGCCTTGCTGCTGGATTTGAACCTCCAACCCAGTGGGCTGCAGTCCCACACACAACCACTATGCCACCAGGGCTCAGCCAAATTTTTAATCAGGAACCCCCATCCCACACCTCAGGTCAATGGTGTCCCGCTTAAAATCTGGTCACTTGGGCTGAGCCCCGGTGGCGTAGTGGTTGTGCGCGGGACTGCGGCCCACTGGGACGGAGGTTCAATTCCAGCAGTGGGGTTGGGCCTCCTACTCCCACCACTGGAGAGCAGTGATGCCCCCCCCAAAAAAAAATCTGGTCACTTTACTACAGGGTCATCATGTGTCTGAATGACTTGATGGAATTGAATTGAGTTTTGTTTTCATCAACAGAATTTTTTTTTCTATGGCAGTTTAGAAGGCTAGAAGTGTGAATTCTGGTACCAGTTCTATGGAAAGACTTTCACTCTGGTGGCTGACATGTATGAGGAATTTCTGGACTCCTTCCAGCACCTGTGGGCGAGCATTCCTGGGAGCTCTCCATGTGTTGGCATGCATATTCCCCTGGGTCTAAGAGGCTTTCAGCACAGGGGTACCAAATCTAAATCCATTCCGGCTCTTCTTTCTTGGTGGTACAGAACCTCCTCTGACCTCTCTGCACTTGTTCAATCTCTCTTTGTATTTCAAAAGGGATCGACTCTTTTGAAGCTACAACCTAACCCTGTATACTGTATCCTGCCTCGTTAGCATAAATGCCCCTAGTTTTTCTCTTTAACAATGGACAAGTTAAGGCTTACAGTAGACCACACAATGAAGGATAATCACACAACTCTGGGAATCATGCACTAACTAAGTCACACAAAATTTGGGGGCATGATTCAGTGGACAACTGCCTCAAATGCTCTGAGGAGCAGTTCTGTCATTGACAATCTTGACTCATCCCAAGAGAAAACAAAATTAAAACGTTAGATTTAGTATACTTTAAGAATGAAGGGGAGGGCTGAGCCCCGGTGGCGTAGTGGTTGTGCGCGGGACTGCGGCCCACTGGGACGGAGGATCAATTCCAGCAGTGGGGCTGGGCCTCCTACTCCCACCACCGGAGAGCAGTGATGCCCCCAAAAAAACAACAAACAAAGAATAAAGGGGAAATGGAAAATGTGTAACACATTTTGATACAATTCAAAGTCAAGAGGCTACTTTTTATCTCTTTTGGTGTTTATAAAAGGAATACATAATACTTAAAATGTAAGCACTATGTAATTCCAAAGCCCAAGAACAAAACTATCTCCAGAAGGCTCTATGCTGCAGTCAGCACTATCAGCAATGGTGTGTGTGTGTGTGTGTGTGTGTGTGTGTGTGTGCCCACCATTTTTTCTCTTTATATTAGCACTGCTATTCTTTCTGCACAAATTCGGTTAAACTTGTCTGCACCAGGCCTTTGTACCAAGCAGGAGTCTATCGCACTGCCTTTTCCCTCACAGTGTTGTTCTTTGGAGAAAACGCAGGTGCAGATGGAAAATGCCCTCTCCCTTCTTCCCCACAGGTCCTCAGCACATTCATGTCCCAATCTTCAGCTCCAGTCAGTGGCACCCTCCCCAGGAAGTCATAGGGTGCCAGGCACAGTGGTCTCCTAGTCTAGCCCTCCTCTTTGTTAGCAAGTGGGGGAAAGCAGGCCTCCCGGAGCCCAGGGTTCCTTGGTGGGTAGTGGTTGAGCTGACCCATGGATTTTTGCTTGCACCAGACATGCTACTCTCACAGGAACCATCATGCCCTGTGAAATCCAGTCTCTATTATTACCAGGTCCCATATGTGTGCCTACCACAACAGTTTCTTTCTTTCTTTTTTTTTTTTGGCATCACTGCTCTCTGGTGGTGGGAGTAGGAGGCCCAGCCCCACTGCTGGAATTGAACCTCCGTCCCAGTGGACCGCAGTCCCGCACACAACCACTACGCCACCGGGGCTCAGCCCAACAGTTTCTTTTTATTAAAGGCATACAAGCTCATAGGAAGAGAGTTAAAGCGAAACAAGAGAATCCTCCACACCATACCTCCAATCCCAGTTATGGAGGTAATCACAGGTAGTTTTGCAGATTCTCTTTTTTTTTTTTTTTTGGTGTGTGTGGGGGGGGCATCACTGCCCTCTGGTGGTGGGAGTAGGAGGCCCAGCCTTTGCTCCATGGAGCTGGAATTGAACCTCCATCCCAGTGGGCCACAGTCCTGCGCACAACCACTATGCCACCAGGGCTCAATACACAGATTCTCTTTTTTAAATGAAAAAAGACTTTTATTTCCATTACATAATAGCACTTAGAGTGACCACAAGTCCTGTTGTGGCTTTGCCCTCTTTGTGCTCAATTATATCTTTGAACAGTAAAACAGCTCACACCGTCTCACGAAGGGTCCATAGCATTCATGTGACACATCTCCTGGTGATTCAAATATGTGTGTGTGTGTGTGTGTGTGTGTGTATATATATGTTTATTTTTGTGGTATCACTGCCCTGGTGGGAGTAGGAAGGCCAGCCTTGCTCCTGGAAAGCTGCTGCTGGATTTGAACTGCCAACCCTGTGGGCTGCAGTCCTGCACACAACCACTAGGCCACCAGGGCTCAGCCTCAAATATATATATTTTTATGTAGTCTCCAATATATCTTTTTTTTTTTTTTTGGCATCACTGCTCTCCGGTGGTGGGAGTAGGAGGCCCAGTCCCACTGCTGGAATTGAACCTCCATCCCAGTGGGCCGCAGTCCCGCGCACAACCACTACGCCACCAGGGCTCAGCCCTCCAATATATCTTTTAAAACAAAAAGATCATTCTATTCATACCAATTCTGTGTGGTGTATGTGTGTGTGTATGTATATATACACCAAAAAAACCAAACCAACCAGAATTGCACTGAGCAGATTGGAGCATTCATGGCACAAATTTTCCCTGCTAGGCGAGCATGGAGCAACTTGCTCTGAATTAGTGCACCCAGTGGCATCTCCTGGGAAGGTTCTCTCTAGTCATAGTGAATTTTTTTTTTGGGGGGGGGGGGCATCACTGCTCTCCGGTGGTGAGAGTAGGAGGCCCAGCCCCACTGCTGGAATTGAACCTCCATCCCAGTGGGCCGCAGTCCCACGCACAACCACTACGCCACCAGGGCTCAGCCCTACAGTGAATTTTTTTGTAAAAGCATTTTTGCTGGAAACTTTTTTTGTGATGGCCAATTTAAGAGAACAGCATAGGGCTGTGAAATTTTGTTTCCTGCTCAGGAGAAATGCTGCAGAAACTGTTGTGATATTGAACACACCTTACAAGGACAACCCTATGGGAAAAATTTAAGTGTACAAGTGGTTTTCTCATTTCAAAAAAAGATGAAATGTCAATCAATGACAAACTTCATTCTGGACGTTCATCAACTTACCAAACGGATGAAAATGTCTACTCACAGTGCATTTGGAATTAGTTCCACCAGGTCAGACTGTTAGTCAAGCTTCCTATTTAGAGCAGTGGTTCTCAACCACAACGCTCATGCCGCAACCCTTTAATACAGTTCCTCACATTGTGGTGACCCCTAACCATAAAATTATTTCCATTGCTACTTCACCACTGTAATTTTGCTGTTATGAATAGGACGACCCCTGTGACAGGATCATTTGACCCCCCAAAGAGGTCGCAACCTACAGGTTGAGAACTGTTTTAGAGGTTCTGAAAAGATTGCGTAACAGTGTGTCACAAAAAGGCCTGATTTGTGGCAGCTAGGAGACTGGTTTTGCCACCACGACAATGCACCTGCTCACACAGCCATCTCAGCGTGCCAGTTTGGGTGAAAAAACGGCATGCCTCTCTGGGTCCACATACATACTCACCTGACCCTACTCCGTGTGACTTCTTTTTGTTTCTGCTAATGCAGAGGGATGTGAAAGGACAGCAATCTGACGACGTAGAAGAAGTGAAGAAGGGTTCAGCCCCGGTGGCGTAGTGGTTCAGTGAGGGACTGCGGCCCACTGGCTTGGCGGTTCAAATCCAGCAGCAGCAAGGCTGGGTACCTCCCACGACCACCAGAGGGCAGTGATGGCCCCCTCCCAAAAAAAGAAGAGGTGAAGAAACAAACGAAGGAGGTGCTGTCAGCCATCCAAACAGATGAGTTTGAAAAATGTTTTCGGGCTGAGCCCCGGTGGCGTAGTGGTTGTGCATGGGACTGCGGCCCACTGGGATGGAGGTTCAATTCCAGCTCCACGGAGCAAAGACTGGGCCTCCTACTCCCACCACCTGAGGGCAGTGATGCCCTAAAAATAAAAAATTAATTAATTTAAAAAAATTTAAAACTGTGGGCTGAGCCCTGGTGGCGTAGTGGTTGTGCGCGGGACTGCAGCCCACTGGGATGGAGGTTCAATTCCAGCTCCACGGAGCAAAGACTGGGCCTCCTACTCCCACCACCTGAGGGCAGTGATGCCCTAAAAAAAAAATGTTTTCAAGAATGCAATCACAGATTTGACAACTGTATTAAGTGTCATGGAGAGTACTTTAAAGGTGATAAAGTTGCCTCCTACTCCCACCACCTGAGGGCAGTGATGCCCCCCCCCAAAATTAAATAAAGGTGATAAAGTTGTTTTGTAAAAAAATGTAAATATAAAATGAATTTTAAAAATGTAAATATAAGGGCAGAGCCCTGGTGGCGTAGTGGTTGTGCGCGGGACTGCAGCCCACTGGAATGGAGGTTCAATTCCAGCCGTGGGGCTGGGCCTTCTACTCCCACCACCGGAGAGCAGTGATGCCCCCCCCCAAAAAAAAACAAAAACAAAAAACAAAAAAACAAAAATGTAAATATAAAAAAATTTAAATACATAGCTTAACAAAATAAAATCCTGTATTTTGTGGGGTAGAACCCTCGCATATACATAGGAACTTGCTATCTGAAATGTTGACATGCATTCAGCAGTATCTGCTGAGCACCTCTTGTGTTGGGATGCTATTGTATGGTGCCATTCTGAGGACGTGGGTGCCCCTGACCCAATCCACAGTCTTTCCATTGCTGCACATGTACGAGCACTGGACAAGAAGGAAGGAAGCCTTGATAAGAAGTTACACGCTTTAATTCTGGTGCTGGCGAAGGGCATGGGAAGTACCCCAGACTGCCACAACAGCAAACGGATCTGTCTGGGAGGAGTGTGGCCAGCACACTCTTGAAGAAGGGAGGGGACAGCACTTTGTCTGGTCTCCTTTGGATCTGTTATCAGGAAGGACCAGTCCCCAGGAAATAAGATCATGCTTGGTGAAGCAGATGGTCGGAGGAAAAGAGGAAGAATGTCAACCAGATGGGCTGACACATAACTGTAGCTGTGTTAGTCCCGGTAAACTAGAGAAACGAAATCATAGACACACATATGGATATAAAGGTACAAGAGGGGGCTGAGCCCCAGTGGCGCAGTGGTTGTGCGTGGGACTGCGGCCCACTGGGTTGGAGGTTCAAATCCAGCAGCAAGGCTGGACCTCCTACTCCCACCACCAGAGGGCAGTGATGTCCAAAAAAAAAAAAAGGGTACAAGAGGAATGGGACATTGAGAAAGCATCCCAACCCAGTCCAGTTCAAAGTCATAAGTCCGATATTAGCCCATATTCCCGATATCAGTCTATAACGTCTCCTTCTGACTCACGAAGTCACAGGCCAGTGGGTGCAGAGTCCTGGTGCTGGCAGGGGTCTCCCCATGGCTCCTCCCTTCCAGGGTTCAGGGTCCATCAACAGCATCCAGTGGTGGTAGAAGCAACTCAGCACTGGCAGGGGTCTCCACGTGGCTTCTCCAGTCTCAGAGGTCTGGTTCCATCAGGGTAAGGCTGTGTGGCTTCTCCTCCAGCTTGTCCAGCTCCTCAGACCCTGCCATCTTGTCTTGTC
Source organism: Nesogale talazaci (assembly GCA_004026705.1). Lineage (NCBI taxonomy): Eukaryota > Metazoa > Chordata > Mammalia > Afrosoricida > Tenrecidae > Nesogale > Nesogale talazaci. The sequence goes on along the minus strand of PVJH01021905.1, from coordinate 3,909 downwards.
CGTGATTCATCGTCTCTGAGACTAACTCCCAGCAACTGGGGAGATAGCTTCTCATCTCCACGAGGGAAATATTGTGATATTTCCCAGAAGTCTCAGGAGAAAGCCAGGCCCACACAGAGGCCTCATTGGCTACTCAATGGCTATCTCCAGATTAATAGATTAGACTCCATCCCTACATCTCAAACATGAAATTAACATTAGCACATGACCGCCACAGTAGCAATGGGCTTAAAGGCAGGAACACTGTGAGGTAGGCGCAGTGTTTCCTTCTGGGTGTGTAAGAAGACCTGTCGTGTGAATCCTACCAAAGTTGGGGGGAGCTGGCGTGGGGGTGGGCACTGATCTGCCTCAGACACACTCCCTGGAGCCCATACAGACCACAGATCCAGCCCACCAACACCCTGTGCCTGGTGCTGGATATACTCAGCAGAGAGAGGGCCCATAGGATGGATGCAGCCTCTCTGCAGAGTCCTGAGGCCACTGAGGGACCGCACAGCACAAACAGGGAGTGTGCGTCCCAGCCTTCATCCGGGAGGAGGTCCCAGCCACTGTCAGAAGACCCTCCTGGGGTATCCACAGACTGCCTCTTGTCCACAATCATTCTCATCTCAACACTTCCAGTGCCCCGTCTAACCAGAGAAAGCCCAGGAATTCCATCAACCAAGGACCCTCCAGAGTAGTTAATTGTGTTTCTTTGTGGACTCCTTGGTGTCAGCATTCCTGCTTGCAGTTGTGTTCTGGTCAGAAGCTGATTTTGCTCATTTTTTTGTCTGTTTGGGTTTTGAAGGGCTGTATGATTCAAGATGCCCTTCATTCTTCATTCTTTGTACCAATCATTTAAAACAGACACTCAGCACAATCGACACAGCACTGAAGCATGAGTTACAGTATCATCTGAACCTGAAATATATATATATATATGATTTTTTGAGGGGGGCATCACTGCCCTCTGGTGGTGGGAGTAGGAGGCCCAGCCTTGCTCCTGGAAAGCTGCTGCTGGATTTGAACCTCCAACCCAGTGGACTGCAGTCCCGCACACAATCACTACGCCACTGGGGCTCAGCTCCTACATATATGATTTTTTTTTAAAGATTTTTAAAAAAAATTTTTTTTGAGGGGCATCACTGCCCTCTGGTGGTGGGAGTAGGAGGCCCAGCCTTTGCTCTGTGGAGCTGGAATTTAACCTCCGTCCCAGTGGGCCGCAGTCCCGCACACAACCATTACGCCACCGGGGCTCAGCCCATAGTTACTGATTTCTTTTTTTTTTTTTTACTTTTTTTTTTAATTTTTTAATTTTTTTTTTCTTTAGGCATCACTGCCCTCAGGTGGTGGGAGTAGGAGGCCCAGCCTTGCTCCTGGGAGCTGGAATCGAACCTCCATCCCAGTGGGCCGCAGTCCCGCGCACAACCACTACGCCACCGGGCTCAGCCCATAGTTACTGATTTCTATATGTTTTTTTCTCCCCCATTACTGGAAAGAAATCCTCCTGGGACGAAATGACAAATATGTGTATAATATATTTCATTAAAGAGAACAAATGCTTATGAAATACCTAACTGTAGGACTTAAAGATAGATCGGCGTGTAGTTTCTAGAACAATTCTCCATGTAAATAGCTTTAGCCTCCATGCAAGTGCAAGTGACGTCACAGGCTGACGCTCCGCTCTACCCTGGTGAGGGTCACGGCCCACCTGGGCAGACCTGGCTTGTTCCCTGAAACGTAACCGGGTTATTTTACTCACCATCAGGCTTGTTTCTTACGCGGCAGACCTCCGACAATATTGTTCATGTGAACAGAATTAAATCTGTAGAGAGCAGAGTTTGAAATTGAAATGTAAATAGCACCAATCATTTCCTCCCTGTATAAGCTGAAACAAAAGATCTTAGCCTTCCCTCCCCCCCCCCCCAAAAAAAAAAAAGGCTGAGCCCTGGTGGTGTAGTGGTTGTGCATGGGACTGCGGCCCACTGGGACGGAGGTTCGATTCTAGTTCCACGGAGCAAAGGCTGGGCCTCCTACTCCCACCACCTGAGGGCAGTGATTGCCCCCCCCCAAAAAAAAAAAAGATTTCACCCTTGTGGGCCCTCTGCAGCCGCTCTCCTGTGTCCTCTCGCGTCTTGAAGGGTGGGAATCACTCCATGGTAATGAGAACCAAGCCGTTCCCACCGACAGCGGCCCCGCAGGACAGGGATGATCTGCCCCTGCGATTTCCCGAGACTGGCACTCTTTACACCATCTCAGCTCTTGACCTTTAGAAGCTTCACAGGTTTTGCTTCTCCCAAGAACCCAACCAACCTAGGGCCACCCCATGTTGCTGAAGCTCGCTGAAGCCCAGGTGCTCACGAAAAGGAGACGCTGTGAGGCCCCAACTTTAGCAGCAGTCACATCCCTGGGGATTCTAGGCTCTCCCACCCGTCTCTTGACCTCAGCACTTCTTCAGCCATCATGGTTGACAGTCTTCCTTCCTCTTGGCTCCATCTTTGAGGTCTTCCCAACCTTCATCAAGTCAATAACAAAGGACCATCTATCGTATGATCTCACTTGCTTAAAACGTCCAAGCCGTCGAGTTCACAGAGACAGAAGGTAGGTTCGTGATGGCGAGGAGTGAGGGGGTGAGGAAGTGGGTGAGGGACTGTGACAGAGACAGGGGGTGGGTCTTTTTTTTTTTTTAAAGAACAACACATCTAATATAGGAATACTTAGGTTACACTGAAGCTGTGCTACAATAATAAAACATTTGCTTTTGATCCCACACACTCTCCCCTCCGTCTGGCCTGTCTCCTGCACGTGGGGAGTGATCGTTGGCTTCCCGGCTGGCCTCACTACCTCACCACTCTGGATCTATGGACATCGAAACCACTGCCATCAGAAACAGCTCCTGGGAGCCAAGGGAGAAGGTCTTTCTTGACTGAGCAGAAACGCGTACCATCAAAGCCACGCAGTTCCTCGAAAAGCAATGCTTTTGCTTTTATTTGTATAGATATATTATGTGACTGTGGCCTTTGAAAACTACAAAGTCCCTGAGAGAGAGAGGGTACCTTTTTTTTTGGGGGGGGGGGCCATCACTGCTCTCAGGTGGTGGGAGTAGGAGGCCCAGCCCCACTGCTGGAATTGAACCTCCGTCCCAGTGGGCCGCAGTCCCACGCACAACCACTACGCCACCGGGGCTCAGCCAGGGAGGGTACCTTCTATTGAAGTCAAGCATTTATAATAGAATGTGGCTTCGCATGGCTATTGGCTGCTGCTTGGACCTTTAAGAAACATTCTCAGAGAGGGGTGGGGTGGGGGAGAAAAGTGGAGCTGACCCCAAGGGCTCAATGGAAAGTAAATGTTGAGAAAAGAACCATGGAGTACAAATATGTCGGATACAATGGATGTCTCATTTGTAGTAAGAGTTGTAAGAGCACCCGATAAAATGATTAAAAAGAAATACTTTATTTTAAGAAATACTTTAAAAAGGAACATTCTCAAATGAACTCTTGAGAACTTGAGAATGCCAAGGGTCATTTTATCACTTTTGTTTGGTCGAGTTGTACACTGCTTCTTCATAAGAGGCTTGGGTGTGGCTGTAGCACTTTATGTACTTTCTGAGAGAGAGAGAGATCATTTCCTTGGCCGCTGAAGACAGTTCTCATGTAATCAAGCAATGGTGGACACCTCTTGATCCTAATTCTCTTTCTCTCTCTCTCTCTCTCTCTCTCTCTCTTTTTTACTGTTTCTTTGGAGCGAAAATGTCTCTGACAATCTCATTAAAAACTGCCTTCCGGGCTGAGCCCTGGTGGCGTAGTGGTTGTGCGCAGGACTGCGACCCACTGGGACGGAGGTTCAATTCCAGCAGTGGGGCTGGGCCTCCTACTCCCACCACCGGAGAGCAGTGATGCCCAAAAAAAAAAACAAAAAACAAAAAACAAA
>PVJH01021904.1:0-37681 GCA_004026705.1 Nesogale talazaci | reverse complement strand
TTTTATTACAAGGATGCTTCTTGAAAACTCCATACTTCCCCACTCACCTTTCCATGGTATGCGCTAATTAACTTTAGTCTATGTGCACTGGTCTCATCTATATAGTTCATCTAAATGGGACCATTGGATACTTGTTCATTTGTACCTTCATTCATTCAGCATAGTGTTTTCAAAGTTTATTCATTATATGGGAACACATAATTCTTTGTCTCCCACATAGATTTTTGATCAGTTAGAGGTGGACCTCTGATGCTGGGCACAGGGTCTCTGGCAGCAAATACAGAACACAGGAACAGAGATCACCATGACCCAGGTCCAGAATACCATTCAGATATTTGAGAATCCTCAGCAACTGTCATCTGCAGGTGAACTTTATCAATTCCTCAGTGGGAAAATGGATAGAGGAGGCTTAAAGCTGGTCCTCAGAAACTAGGTAGTTGATCAAGTCTGCCAAGGAGGACTTGAGGAGCGTTTATCCTCTGGTTCACAGGCCAGTATCCTCTGTGGGGCATCTCTTTAAGGACCCAGCAATGGTCCCCTTTTTGGCCTCAGAGTGGCCTCATGAACAGCCCAGTATAAATCCTGCAGATTTTCCAGTATGTGTAGACATTGATACCTTTTCTTCTTGATGTCCGTGAATTTGTATTTCTTGGAAATTGATTTTTTAAATCACGTCATCTCTGTCTCTCATGTCCAGATGTACCTCACATTTGAAGAATTGCCGTTCCAGTAAGTAATTTCAGATTTCTTCATCATTCCAATCTCGATGAGCTGGCCTGAGAACTGTTCCTGAGTTACTTTTTCCTGCTTTCCTTTTAGGGGAGTCCTAGTTCTTTCACTCTGAGGTGTCGTTGTTTCGCTGTGTAGTCCTGAGTTTCCTCTAAACTGAGGGCATTTTATGTAGGTGTTTGTGTAAGATCTCTATTCTGGCCTTGGTGATGAAACTGCATGCTTTGAAAATTGTCAACAGTATGAAATGTCCATCAAAAATGACTAGTTAAGGCTGGGCTCCTACTCCCACCACCAGAGGGCAGTGATGCACCCCCAAAAACAAACAAAAAAAAGACTGGTTAATCAAATTGTACTACATCCATTCCATAGACTATTATGCAGAAATGTAAAATCAATGAAGTAGCAAATTATTCGAGAAAATATTCACAATGTGCTTTGAAGGAAAAAGCGGGTTTTAAGATTGTACAATCCTAACTTTATAATAATAATTTACATATATAAGCATACTCATATACTGTGTGCATTTAAGACAAAGAATGACAAGGGATGGAAGAAGAAATACAATGACAGGCAGGGTACCAAGGGCAATATATAGTGGGGATTTGGGAAAGAGGGTTGGCAGCTCTGTCTAGGAATCTAGTCCTTCTTTAAGAGAATTTTCAAGACAATCTGGGAAAGGCCCTTTTAAGCTAGTCCTGAACGAGGCTTATCTGCTTTTCCCCCATCTGCTTTTCAGGCATGACTGGAGGATTAGTCAGGGTGTTTTCCATAGCAGATAGCCAGCTCCACAGCTAAAATAAAAAGGGAAATGTTATTACCTTATGGACTAGGAAAACAAACTGCTAAGTCTTAACTGAGACACAGCTGAATATAAGGCTTCAACCAATGTCATAGGTTCTCTCTCTCCTGCTCAGTCTCTTTCTCCTCCTCCCAGAATTCTTATCCTGAGGCCCACTGGCACTTTCAATATCCTTCACTAACACCATAATTCAAACAGATCGATTCTTCTTCATGGGATCGATGTTTTAATTATGATAAGATCCTTTCTTATTGTGGGGTCCAGCCTCACACTGGGATGGGCTTTAAGGGGTGGTTGTACAATTGAGGGGTAAAATGAAAGAGACGTTAGATAAGACATTTAAGGGCTCACTCTTCCCATGGAGACTGGCACCAGAATGAGGGAGTAAAGTATAATCTCAGACATACAAACCACAGTAAGCACATACATAACATAAGGGGGTTGTATTAGAGGGATACACATTACATGAGGGGGACGCACTAGGGGTTTATACATAATAGGAAGAGGCAGTACTAGAGGCATACACATGACAGGAAGGTACAAATGTAACAAGATGGGTGGGTTCCGGAGTCAAGACGGCAGTCTAGCCTTGGTGTCTTCCCACTCTTTTCCAGGGCAGTAATCTAAGAAGGGAGTGGACCGTACTTCGGGTTAGATGATCTGACTGCTTTTGATGGCAGATAAGCTTCACACAGATAGCCTTCGAGCAGTTGACCCTCAAGAGTTTAGCAAACAACCATGTGCTTGCAAACAGCCCTTCTAAATTGGCATTATTTTTAGGCGAATGTGAGGGGGACCCATCTCCACCCCATGAATGTGAAGGTTTCCTCTGCGGGGCTGCTTAATGCATTAGCTTTGAGAATTCATCCTGGTTCTGTTTCCCACACTCACTCAGTGTCCAGCTTTCCCAGGCATATGAGGCAGTGAGGGAGACCGTGGCTCGGGTCAGCACACCGTAGTCCTCTAAGCAATCTCCTGGCTTTTCAACACTTTAAAGAAGGCGTGCAACTGACGCGATGTGCCATCTGATCTCTTGACCGCTACTTCTATGAGATGAACACGGGCTGTGGATCCAAGCAAGAGGAAACCTTTGGTAATGTCGCTATTTTCTCTGTTTACCATGATGTTACCTACTAGTTCAATTGTTTGGCTAGCAGTCTTCTTTACAATGAGTTGTAATCCACGGTGAAGGCTACCCCCCTTGATCTTCATCTGCAAGGACTTTAAGTCCTCCTCACTTTCAGCAAACAAGTTTGTGTCATCTGCATATTGCAGGCTGTTAATTTTCAGTATACCACTCAAGCGCTCATAAAAATGATCAACTACGTTAGTACCAGAAACCAAAAGGCACTTGTTCTGCCGAATTCTGCAACCTGCATACAGAGCTCTATTTCCACCTATGCCTTGAATCATTTCAAATGCCTTGAGTACTCTGCACACATATTTCTCTTTTTTAATGAAATTGATTTATTTTATCATTAATTTTTTTAAATTGGGGGTTTGTACAACTGATCACAATCCATATATCCATCCATTGTGTCAAGCATCCATCATCATTTACAAGACATTTGTTTTCTACTTGAGCCCTTGGTATCAGATCTTCATTTTCTCCCTCCCTCCCCTCTCCCCACTTCCTTTGAACTGTCAATAATTTATAAATCATTGTTATTTTGTCATATCTTACACTGTCTGATGTCTCCCTTCACTCACTTTTCTGTTGTCCATCACCCAGGGAGGAGGTCCTATGTATATCCTTGTAATTGGTTCCCCATTTCTACACCACTCTCCCTCCACTCTCCTGGTATTGACACTCTCAGCACTGGCCCTGAAGGGGTCATCTGCCCTGGATTCCCTGTGTTTTCACTTCCTATCTGTACTGTTTGGGTCGAGTCCAGGGCCAGACATCCTCTGTTCCAGCCTCTTAAAAACACGGGTGGTCTGCGAAGCTTCATAGACTCTGAACTTCAAAGCACCTGCCTTCAGCACTCCCCAGAACTTGTCTCACCCATGGAACATACCTCCCTAGTATGGGTTCCCAGGGATAAGATGACCCCCACCTGGGTAGGACACAGTCTTGCTCTCCCAGCACTGTTTCCTAGCAATCGCAGCACTGGAACTTCTTTTTCCCTTTACAATCCTCCTGCCTTCAACTCAACTCATATATATATATATGTCACACCACCCCAATATATATATATGTCACACCCCAGGTGTAGCTTCCCTGGCCTAACACTTGGACCTTGGGACCTTCCAGGAGCTCAAGGTGCTTCTGTCGCTTTCTCTGCTGTCCCTTCCCTTCCCCAAAGTCCTTCACTACCTCCAATAAAGCCTATATATTTCATTTCATCCCTAACAGAGCTCTGTCTCCTTCCTGCAGCTCCGTCTCAACCACTCATGTACCAGTTTACATCCTCTGGTCTAGCAGATTTGTGAGGTAGAATTGGGATCATGATAGGGAGAAGGACCTAGGAAGAGGCTTTTAGGAACTAGAGGAAATTTGTATGTTTCATCATTGCTACACTGCACCCTGATTGATTTATCTCCTCCCAGTGACCCTTCTGTAAGGGGGTGTCCAGCTGCCTACAGATGTGTCTCGAGTCCCCAATCTGCACTCCTCCTCATTCACCTTGATTTCATTTTTTTTTGTTCTTTGGTGCCAGATACCTGATCCCTTCAACACTTCATGATCACACGGACTTGTGTGCTCCTTCCATGTGAGCTTTATTGCTTCTGAGATAAATGGCCATTTGTTTATCTTCAAACCTTTAAGACTCCAGGTGATATATCTTTTGATAGCTGGGCACCATCAGCTTTGTGTGCAAAACAAAGTACAAGTGAAAACAAAACAACAACAGCAACAAAAAAACCCATGCCAAAAAAAAAAAAAAAAGACAGAAAGAAAGAAAAGCCTGTAACTAGTTTGAGGACTGTTTATCGGTTTTTAAGAGTGTTTTCCATCTAATGGGGTACCATGCCCTGGTCCCAAAATTTATTTTTTATACTCCCTCGGGACTTTCTTGTTCTACTCCCCTTGCTGCTCTGTTGCACTCCCTTAGTATTTTGTGTCTGTGTGGTAGGATTAGATCAGGTGCAATTCCCACACTGGGTCTCCAGTGTTGTCCCCTGTAGGGCTGTGGGTCAGTGAGGGACATCATGTCTCACAGTGGGGCCAGTCATATGGTCTTCTCTGTGGATTTGCTTCTCTGAGCAGGGGTCTCGTCCTCAAGGCTTAGTGGGACAGGATGTTCTCCACTCTCTTCCTACCCCTTTTTTTGTTCCCCTGCTGCACACATCTTTCTAACCATAAAAATATAAAGGCGATCAGGATAAATGCTAGAAAAGCAGTATACTTACATAGAGAGATAGATAGAAGATAGATAGAAGCTATGTCAATTAATTAAGGCACACCCACAGAATTAGAAAGGTTGACCTAAAGCTGTCGGAACTAGAACGTGTAGAAAAAAAAAGGAGTTATCTTTTTCTGTTCTTTCATTTCAACCTGTTAGACTAACCAATCCTTTTCTGACCATGATTGCCATGGAACTTATAATAAGCATCTTTAGGGGTAGGGTGGGTGGGAAAAGCATTTTTTTGGGGGGCATCATTGTCCTGGTGGGAGTAGGAGGCTCAGCCTTGCTCTTGGAGAGCTGCTGCTAGATTTGAATTGCCAGCCCAGTGGGCCGCAGTTCCACACACCACCACTGCACCACTGGGCTCAGCCAAAAAACTTTCAATTATATGTATTTAGCCTTTTATTGTTCTTGGGTAGACATAATATTGAGGGAATGTTAATCCATCTGCCTACCTTCGCTGCCCTTTTCTTTAGTGCTGCCATCATAACTGTGAGAATTTCTCCTATGATGACTTTCGTGTGACTTTGGCAAGATTTTCTGCAACAGATCCAGTCAGTCCTGAGGAAACCCAGGCTGCACAGCAGAAACTAGTAAAAGAAGGACCTGTCTCCTGAACTCCACATTTCCATCCACATCCCTGAACTGAAGACCAAAGACCTGTGGAAGATTGCTGCCTCAAATTAGGCATCTCTTCATTTGAAAGAGCTTGTTTTCCTTAATGTATATAGGCAGGGTGATACACTGCTTCCCCAAGAAGCAGCTATAAGAAAGGCCTCCATCCCTTTTCGCATAGAGAGTAATGTGTACAAAAATCCCTCCGTGGGGAATTAGACTGGGAGGGAGTCAAACTAGAGACCCGGATCCAAGACAGCAGCAAGAATGGTTTGCTTGTATAATTGGATGGGACAGGAGTTCCAAGAAATTATGATCAGGCCTTTTCTTTGGACAAGACCTTTAAGCGATTTTAAATAGAATCTGCAATATCTTGTAGACAGTGCCTCATTCCTCAGGCCCTCTTTCTACCTAGTGGAACGAGAGCATTCTTTGACTGAAGTTCTCAGAAGGGACTATCTTCTCCAGAACCCCTTGCACCCAATTCCATCTAGGGGGAACAGAACCTCCCTGAGCTGAACTTCTGAGACTATCACCCAGCAGAACCCTTCAAGGCCATAGAATGCATGTGCGGCAGAAGAAGTTAATATGTCTGCAGTACTGGGTGCGGATGCCTTCTTCTTCCTTGTTGTTAAGTGTCACCTATTCTGTTCCAAATCAGCAACCCTGCAACAACAGAATGAAGCATCACTGGTCCATCCTTACCATTGTTTTTACGTTTGAGCTTGTGGTTCAAGCCACTGTGCCAAGCCTTCCTGTCTTTCCTTTCTTTGGCCCCTCTCCACTTCACCTACCATGATGCTCTTTTCCAGGGACTTCTCTCTCCTGCTGACATGCCCAAAGCACAGGAGCTGAAGTCCTGTCATCCTTGCCTCAGCATTCGGGCAGTACTTCTTCCGAGACACATGTGTTTGTTCTTTTGGCAGTCAGTGGTTTTTTCAGTATTCTGAGTCAACAGCATTTTTCAATCCTGCTGTGGTACTCACCTAGTCTGCTGTCATTTTGGGGATTGGAAGTGCAGGGGTGGGGTCTAGCCTGTCAATGTGGAGATGGCCAATGAGACCTCTGTGTGGGCATGGCCTTCTTCTGAGAATTCTGGGGAATGTGGTACTTCCTTCTTGGAAGCAGAGACACTATCTCTCTCTGCTCACTTTCTTAGAGACTTGCTACAGACAATGCACGCTGTCTAAGAGACTTGACTGACAAGGCTGGCTCCTTGTGAGACATCCCTGAGGACAAGGCACATGGACCTGCCCTGATACAGCCAGAAACCTGGACCGAGAGAAGCCACATGGAGACTCCTGCCAGTGCTGAGATGCTTACAGCACCACTGGGTCCAAAGACTCTCTACCCACCGGCTTGTGATTGTTCTGCGTTTGGCATCATTGCATGGGTCTTGTGAGTCTGAAGAAGACTTTATAGATTGGTATCAGACATATAGGCTAATATAGGACCTTGGACTGGGCTGGGTTGGGATGTTTTCTCAATGTTCAATTGCTCTTTTATATAAATCTCTTGCTTTTTCTTTGGGGCATCACTGCCCTCTGGTGGTCGTGGGAGCTACCCAGCGCTGCTCCTGAGAGCAGCCGCTGGATTTGAACCACCAAGTCAGCGGGCCGCAGTCCCACACTCATCTACTTACACCACCAGGACTCAACCCTAAATCTCCTTCTTATACACATGAGAGTTTCGATGGATTTGTTTCTCCAGTCTACCCAGACAAACACAATTTCTTACTAGGAACTTCTAATAAAATTACTTAGTACAGCTTCTATGTCAAACCACAGCAAATCTTTCTCTTGGTAAAGACAAGAACCTACCTGTGGTAACTTAGAGGGTGATGATAGAAAAAAAAATGTAGAAACCACAGTGAGTAGTTATATGTAGGTGTATATAGAAGCTCAAACTCATGTACAAACCTAGTGCTCAGCATTTAAGCTTTAACACAGCACCCCACCTACCCTTTTTGACCACTAATCTTCTAGGTAAAATCATAGGGAGACAGGCAGAAGCCTTGAGGAATCTCCCAAATAATTTGGGAAGGCAAAGAAGGGCAGTTTGCTTACTGTTGGACAGATGAAGCAGAGAGACAGTCCAAGAATAGGAAAGATTAGTTAAATCTTTAGCCAAAGAGTCAAAGAGTCCCCCTCATCATGAAGACATATAAATAGCAAGAACCTCTCCTTTGTCCACCCCCATGCTGGCCTGTTGGACCAGCAAAAACCACTCCTGATTGCCTTTACTACAAAAGCTTTTATCAAAGACCTTTACAAAAGTTACTGTTAATGTTTAATTTGTCTATTGAGAGGGTCAAAGGAACACCAAATCTGTATATAAACCATTGATCTTAAGTTGCTCTTTGCATTCGGTCAGACATAGCTCTGATAGTGTTCGTCTGTTTCCCAACCCTCTTTTCTATTCCATCACATATGCTGAATAAAACTTTCTTTTTCCTTACTATTATGACATAGTGATCATTTCCCCCAGGATAGTCTTAAGCAGGATCAAGACACAAATAGATCATCCAGATGAGAAAGACCATTTGCACAATGTCGTAATGATGTGCGAGGGTTTCAGAGAACCCATGGCTCCATGATGGAGAGGTCGAAGGAAGCTTTCACTGTCACGCATCATGATCGAGAGCCAGAGGATCTCTGTAAACCTAACGCATCATTAAGACCTTGTGCTAATGATCACATATGTTTCCAAACTTAATCGGCTTACTGGAATATTTCAGGAAAAAAATTACTCAGTAACTCCTGGAAATTGCAAACTTTTGTATGATAGTCCATAATCCAGAATAAAGTATTGGCATCTACTTTTCAGTCCCCTGGATTGTTCTAATACCTCCAGGAGGGGGTGTTGTCCATTTTTAGAGACACTGCTATAGAACACAGGAGGTATACTAAAGCTTAATTTTTTGGGGGGGAGGGCATCACTGCCTTCTGGTGGTGGGAGTAGGAGGCCCAGCCTTGCTGCTGGATTTGAACCTCCAACCCAGTGGGCCACAGTCCTGTGCACAACCACTATGCCACCGGGGCTCAGCCTAAAGCTTAAATTTTGAGCAGTAGTGTGCAGAAGGCTACAGATAACAGTGAAAGCCCAAAATTCATTTGCAGAGTCTCTGTGTGGATTAAGTCTCCACTGAATTTCTTTTGACCTTAACCAGGGAAGTGAACAGTCTTGCCATCAGACAGAGTGCATTTAAGGTGGCGTCCCTTCATCTCTACTTCCCTGACCATTCCAGGGAGGAGCAGTCCCCTGGAGAGTTTGTCTGGTGTGTTTTTGTGGAGACTGCTATACTGGAGTAGCATAGTCATAAGTCTTGCCCTGACTTTCTTGGTCAGAAGACTAATCTTGTAAGCTCTTCTGTCTAATATAATGTATAAATTCCAGTCATGGTCTTATTCCCACTTTTGTAATCACTTGTAGCTATGATGTATTGATGTTCTATCGGTCATGCTTCTGTGACAGTTTTCTTTGCCCTCCCATGTCATTTGAAGTTTCAGATTGGCTGCAAACCCTCAGGATAATAGCCTTCATAATTAGCATGCTGTGTCTTTGTCTTAATCTTGTTTCTGCCTTGTTTAAGACTTACAATCCACCACATGAACAAAGGATAAGAACTAAACAGTTACATAATTGATGAAGGAAAATCAATGTCTATTTTTAATTAAAAATTCATTAAATCTAAATGAAAGGGAAATTTCTTAACATAATAAAGGCCATGTATGTGAAACCAATGACTAGTATTTTACTTAATGAAAAGATACTGAAAACATTCCCCCTTCTAACAGGAACCAGGCAAAGTGGCCCTGTGCCACCACTTTTATTTAACATAGTATTGGAAATATTAGCCAGAGCTATCAGACATCAAAAAGATATTAAAGGCATCTGCATTGACCTAGAAAAAAGAAAACTCTCTTTATTTCAGATGATATACCCTATACATAGAAACCCCCAAATATTCAATTAAAAAGTTGCTGGAACAAATTGAAAAAGTTGGAAACGTAGCATACAAAAGTTATTCAATTTTTTTGGTGTATTAAAAAGATGACACTAAAAAGGAAATTAAAAGAAAAATATTATTTACAATAAATAACCCAAAGATAAAATAGCTAGGAAAAATCTCATCGGAGGAAAAAGAGACTAATACAAAGAAAACTATATAACATTTCTAAAAGAAATCAAGAGGGCTGCGCTCCGGTGGCGTAAGTGGTTGAGTGCAGGACTGCGGCCTGCGAGCTTGGTGGTTCAAATCTAGTGGCTGCTCTCAGGAGCGGCAGTTGGTGGCTCCCACGACCACCAGAGGGCAATGATGCCCAAAAAATAAAAAATAAATAAATAAATAAAATAAAAACAAAAAAGAGACCTTGCACTCCCAGGTGTTAAGACTTATAATATAGCTATAGTAATCAAACAAGCTGGATGTGGGTACAACAATAGACATGAAGCCCACTGAATTAGGACTGAGAACCCAAACATACAGCCAAGTACTTACAGACACCTGATCTTTGTTTTAAAAACACATTAAGTGAAGAAGAGGTAGCCATTTCGATAAAGGATCATGGAAAAACTGGATGCCCACCAGGAGAAGAATGAAACAAAACACCTCATACATAAAAATGAATTCAATATAGGTTAAAGACCTAAATATAAGCCCTAGAACCATAAAGGCCATTACTTTTTTAAAAGTAGGGACAAATTTAAGAGCCCTACGATAAGACATAAATACACTACTGAGCATTATGGAAAATTCCCCACATTTCAGAAGACAAATAGAAGACTGGAACCTTCTAAAAATATGATATTTATGCAATCAAAATACTTGCTCAAAAGAGTTAAAAGAGAATCCACAGATTGGGGGAAATGGTTTAGCAATGATATATCAGGCAAAGGCCTAAGTTTTTAAAATACATGGAAAATTACAACAAGAAAAGGAAAATAATAAGAAAAATACAGATAACTAAATCAGTAAATGGGCATGAGACATGACTAGAAAATTTACTAAAGATGACATCCAGGTGGCCAGAATCATGAAGAAATATTTGCATGCATTATCCATCAGAAAAATACAAATTAAAGTGAAATACTATTTCACACTGATGCAATAAGCTAAAAATTAAAAACCCAGAAAATAGAAAATGCCAAAAAGATTATGGAGGGATTGGAACACACATACATTGCTGATGAGACTATAGAATTATACAGCCATGATGGAAATCAGTACAGTGCTTCTTTAAACAAATGAAAATACAAATACCCTATGATTGTGAACTCACTACTTTATATATACCCAATGGAAATAAAGAATAAAACACAGACAGGCATATGCTTACTTGTTTATTGCCACAATTTCATTAATAGCAAAAATATGAGAACAATTTTTAAAAACCTTACTATAGGTGAATGGATAATTAAATTTTGGTATAGTCACACAATGGGAATATTATGCATCCTTTAAGAACAATGATGTCTGTCAAATACCTTAAGACAGTGGTTCTCAACCTGTGGGCTGCAACGCTTTGGGGTGGGCGTCTAACGACCCTTTCACAGGGGTCACCAGATTCATAACAGTAGCAAAATTTCAGTTATGAAATAACAACGAAAATAACTTTATGGAAAATAACCATAAAATTATTGGGGTCATCATCCCGACATGAGAAACAGTATTAAAAGGTCATGGCACTAGGAAGGTTGAGAACCACTGCCTAAAGATATGGATAAAATCAGAGAATATTATGGCAAGCAAAGCTAGTGTCATAAAAAGAAATCTTTCATGACTCCACCATTATGGAGGAAAATAAAGAAAAATGAAAATTGTTTTATCTCTGTCACCCAGCTCACTTAAAAGTCCCATCTGCTTAACATGGTTGCTTCTTGCCTTCTCTGTGCTCCAGGTTTGCAGTCCTCTTGCTCCTGCAGTCACACCTGGGGTAGGTGTCTTCATTCTGGACTGCAGACTTCCTCCACGTTTGCTCTTTCCTTACCGCCGCCTCCTGCTCCTCACTCTCTCTCACTTCATCAGGCTGGACTAGTTTTTCAGCAGCACTGAAGGTTTCAGCCCTTCTATCTCTATGTATTGTTCCTATCTATCGACTCCTCCTGGTTTCACTTCCTTCTGCAGGCCTCAAGTCCTGTCAACCATTTCAAGGGAACCCACCCATCACCCTTAGTAGGCCTTGACATTCTGCTTTATGGACCACAACCTTGCCAGGTCCCTATTCTCACTACCCTTCCTCTCCACTCCTGTTTTTACTGGGCTGGGACTGACTGAATGGTTTTTCACCCCTTGGCTCTTGATATTACCTCTGCATCATTAGATGGGCACCATAGAACTGCTCACTTTGAATTTCCTATCTCCTTTTTAATTCTATTTTCCATGACCTCTCTCTAGCCTTTTATATACTCCCACATCTTGACTCTCAACCGATTGAGTGACAGTCACAAATCTGTGTCAGTTTAAGGATTGGGAGTGTAAGGGTGGAGTCTATTCTGACAATCTGGAGATAAACAATGAGACCTTTGTGTGGACATGGCTTTTCTCCTGAGAATTCTGGGAGATCTGGCCATATTTCCCCCTTGGAGGTCAGAGGCTTACTGCTCCATTGCTTGGAGATGCTCTACTGAAGGTATATGGGCTGGCTGAGCCCTGGTGGCATAGGGGTTGTGTGTGGGACTGCGGCTCACAAGGTTGGCAGTTCAACTCCAGCAGCAGCTCTCCGGGAGCAAGGCTGGACTTCCTACTCCCACCAGGGCAGTGATGCCAATAAAAAATAAATAAAAATGAAGATACTTGGGGCTTACTCCCTGTGAGACATCTCGGAGGAGAAGCCACATGGGCTTCCCCTGATGCAACCAGACATCTGGGGCCTCCAATATTGGGGCATGATCCATGACCATGTGGCCCTGTAGCTCCCTGCTATTATGTCATTTCCAATCTAGTAACTCTTCCTAGGCTTTCTGATGCTGTAAATACTTATAATAGCAGATAGCCTTACTTTTCTCCCCATTTAGCTGTCAGTGGGATTGAACCAGTCACTTTAGCAGTTCAATGCTGACCTGAGAGTGCCCCCAGGCCACTATTACTCCATAGTCCTCATAAAGATCATGTGTAATGAATGACTAGTCAGTGTTACAGCAAATGGATATACTGTAGTGTACTTTAACTTTTCTCTTACTGTTGGGTTTCTAGGTGAAGGCCAGTTTTTCACAGTTCTAAATGCTATGACAATAAATACTGATATGTATAGCATTGTTCTGTTACAGATACTTACTGAGGACAGAGTCTCAGGAGCAGGGCTAATCATCCAAAGTAACATGGAAGACTTAAATCTTTGTCTGCATTGTCCAATTGTTTTCCAAACCGAATTTTACCAATCTACACTGCCAAAGTGTGAACGTGTTCATTTCACTAAATCTTTGCCATCACTGGGCATTGCCATTTGTTTTCTCAAAACTGAGCTAAACGCACAACAATGTGAAGTGCAGAAGCAAAAACCAAACAGGAGGGGTGGGGTGGGAGTGTAGAAAAAGATAGGCCTGTTATGTGTGTATACGTGTGTGTATTTTATATAGAATTTGAATAGATATGCTTTGAATATATATTTTTTCACAGAAAAGTGTAATTTTCCTGAAAACTTTTTGAAGTCTCATTGGGAGTGTTTCTGCATATGTATTTTAAAAAGATAAATATTGTTTCAGGCATACAGAAATGGGAGAGTTTTAGAGTGATAATCATTAGGCTGAAATTATTGCGTTATTTTAAAGTCAATGTTAATACCCAAAATTCAAGTTTGTGCAAAATGTATAATTTTCACAGAAACATTTAGCCTGAGATGAAATAAGTTATATGCTGGGAGGAGGGAGTCACAAAATGCTCATGGAGAAATGGAAAGAGAAGACTAGGTTTTCCCCATAAACTTTTTTTTTCCCCATAAACTTTTTGAAGCCCAAAACGTGTGCTAAGTCATAAATGACTTAGCTATAAGAGGAATCATTTGTTACATCCCATCATATCCCCACCGTCTTCTGGTTCATAGTCACAGCACTCTCACTAAATGACTCTGGGAAAGGGCTCCACTGACCTTACAGCCAAAAGCGTTGATCCAGGGGTTGTTTCCATCTTGAGCAGGCTGAGCTCTCTGCAATGTGGGATGCTACTGTCTACCTCCTACGGGAGCTGTTTTTCCATTTCAGATTCCTTCAGACATTCCTTGGGTGTTACAGTCCCTGGAATTTTCTTCTTTACTTTTCTCCCTTTCTATGCTCTTCCTGATAACTGCATCCATTCTCGTGACTTCAATGTATTCAATTGAGGTTTCTGCTGCCTTTTAAATCTTTCTTTCTCTAATATCCCTATATCTTCAGCATATAAATGTGCTCAATTCTATTGCATATTTTAAAAGATCATGTGTTCTCTCATGTTCTGCTTTTTTTCCCTATGATTGCCAACATTTTCAAAAGCAATGTTCTATACTGTCTGGTCTCCATTCCCACTGTGCAGATTCTAAGCCCACCCCTCCACTTCAAAACTACTGTCATGAAAGACCACTAGGGTCCCCCTAAGAAGCCTGGTGGCACAAAACCACTAGTGCTCCTAGGGATAAAGATGCGGCCTCCTATTCCCTTAAAGAGGTACAGTCTGAGAACCCCCAGGGGCATACTGCCCTGTTGTACAAGGTTGCCACGAGTCAGCGTCAAGTGGGTGGCATGGGTTTGGAGCTTGGGGGCAATCCTCCTGGTTTCTTAATCCACTGGATGCATTTTACACTCTCTGGTTGTTATTGGCATCGCTCACATTCCAAGAGGCAGCTGATCCTCAAACCATCTTTTTCTTTTTTGTAATTTAATCATTCCTTGTTCAGGGATTTCTCTTCTTTGTAGGAAATCCAGCCTTGCTCCTGGAGAGCTGCTGATGGAATTGATCTGCCAAGCCAGTGGGCCGCAGTCCCGCGCACAACCACTACACCACCGGGGCTCAGCCCCCAATCTCAAACTCTTTAATATCCCTTTCTTAAATATTAGCTGCTCACGTTCTCAGTGCCAACTGATCCTCTGAATACCTTTTGCCTCTTGGTAATCAGCATTGATCCTATTGGCCAAAACATTAGCTTCCTTCTCTGCCTGCTCATCCAGAGGTATGAGGAGCCTAGTGGCCCCTGAACTTCTATTCAATAAAATGTGTTGTGTCTCCAGGTGTGACCATTCATCCCCGAAGACCTTCAGACCTGTGGAAGGGAGGATCATGGAAATGGGGGTAAACACTTTGGGAGCTGGTCACTAGCGGTAATGGTCCGCTCTTGAAGAGAGAGGTCTCTGTGAACCAGGCTTGGACTCGTCAAGTGTAGAAGATCTCTTGGAGTTGTATTCACCGTCGGTGAGAAAATTGAGTGGCATAGTGCTTTGTTCTCAGTACCAATCCCAGGGTCGTAGGTTTGAACTGAGGTAGTGGGACCTGGCAGGAAAGATTAGCAACCAGCAAAAATTATAACCAAGAAAACCCTTTTTAACTCAGTCCTGCTCTGTTAGAATACAGAGTTGCCATGAGTCAGAATCAGCTTGATTGCCACTTAATTATTAGTGTGTGAATGTGTGTGTGTGTGTAGCTGAAAACAATTTGGCATATTTCTGGAGAGCAATGTGTCAAATTACACCAAAGGTTTTAAATTTTAGAAATTTCCTTTGGCCCAGGAATATCATTTCTAATAATTTGTATTAAGAAAATAATGAAGGATATGAGCAAAGCTTTATCCACAAGCTTGCTAATTGCCGCATTCTCTATAATAGAAGAAAATTAGGACCAACCCACAAATCTATCAAGCGGGGCCGATTGAATAATTGAGTTACATGTTGTGGCCGTCACCTAAGCTGGAGTCAATTTGAGGAGTAAGAGTGCAGGGGTGGGGTCTCGCCTGTCAATCTGGAGACAGCCGGCGGGACCTCTGTGTGGGCGTGGCCTCCTCCTGAGAATTCTGGGAAATGTGGTCCTTCCTTCTTGGAGGTGGAGACACTCTCTCTCTTGGTTCACGTCCTTGTGGACTTTCTACTGACAGTGTTTGCTGCCCAAGAGACTTGACTGACCAGTCTGGCTCTCTGCAAGCCCTCCCTGAGGAGAAGTCACACGTACCTACCCTGATTCAGCAAGAAACCTGGACCTAGAGAAGCCACAGGAGACTCCTGCCACCACCGAGATGCTGACACCACCACCGGATCCAATGACTTTCTACCCACTGGCTTGTGATCGTCCTGCATTTGGCATCATTGCATGCGTTTTCTGCGTCTGAAGGACTTTGTAGATTGCTGTTGGACATAGGGGCTCATATAGGACTTATGAACTTGATCTGGACTAGGTTGGAATGTTTTCTTTTTCTTTTCTTTTTTTTTTGTGGGGCGCGGATCACTGCCCTCTCGTAGGAGGCCCAACCTTGCTCCTGGAGAGCTGCTGCTGGATTTGAACAGCCAACCCAGTGGGCTACAGTCCTGCACACAACCACTACGCCACCAGGGCTCAGTCTGGAATGTTTCCTTAATGTGCAATTACCCTTTATATAAGACTCTCATGAACTTATTTTCTCTAGTCTACCCAGATTAACAAACTTGTCAATGAATTAATTAGCTGTTAATTACGTAGGAATTAACAGTTAAAATGCTGAAGTGTGTTTATAGGTAAAGATGTTTGTGGCTTATTGTTGGATTTTGAAAGCAAGTTACAATGAGGACTTTGAACATAACAGCCTGATTCAGTCATGGCCAAGGAAGAAACACTGGAATGGACCCAAAGTGCTAGCCAGAATGGGAAAAATTATAGATGGAAGCCCTGCTTTTAATTGATTTCCCTCTTAGAAACCAAGCACAGCATGCATGCTACACAGCAGCAAAATCACTACACAGATTGACTTGAAGACGATCTCAAAGATGGTACCCTCCTATATGCGATGCTCTCCACAGTGCTGGCAGTAATCCATTGTCATGCCTCAGGCTCCTGAAAGTCACTGCACTTCTTTGAATCCCCCATTCTAGGGATTTTACTTACAAAATTTCTAGTTCTTGCTAGTGTTCTAGATCATTCCAGTTTAAAAGAATTTAGATCTGTTCTAGTTTTGCTTCATCAACCATGACTGAATTCAAACCAGTTCAAAGCCCAGTTTAAATCATAGTAGGTACCATATGTATTAGTCTGAGTAGACTATAGAAACAAATGCACGTGTATAGGAAAGGGCTTTATATACAGGAGCAATTGAATATTGAGAAAACATCCCAGCTCAGTCCAAATCAAGTCCATAAGTCCAACATCAGCCAGTAGGTCAGATGCCAATCTATAGAGTCCTCTTCAGACTCACGAAATACATGCAATGATGCTGAATACAGGAAGATCTCAGGCCAGTGGGTGGGGAGTCTTATGGATTCCGTGGCACCCATTGTAAGCTTCTCAGTGCTGGCCGGGGTCTCATGTCGTCCCTTCAGTTCTGAGCCTCTAACTGCCATCAGCTTATCTCCATGTGGCTTGTCAAGAAGGTCTCCAAGAAGGTCTTGCAAGGGATAAGCAGAGAGAGCATGTGCTTCCCACCTCCAAGAGGAATACAGGAGTTTCTAGAATTCTCAGGAAAAGGCCATGCATACACAGAGGCCTCCTTGGCTATGACCTGACTGACAGACCAGGCTCCACCCTTTCCCTCTTAATCCTCTCCAATTGACAAATGATTATATAGCTACCACATCATATTATATCATTTTATATAAAAATTAGTCTGACACATGTATTGAAGAAATTCTAGAAGAATATGCATCAACTATTAAGAGAGTACATTTTCTTATGTATCTTTTCACTTTGCATGTTTTTTATTTTCTGTCATGCATGTCATTCACTCTGATAATCTTTTCTTGAAAAGGTAGGCAAAATAACTGAGTGAGTTCTCCAAGTCCTTGAATTCCATAAAACAAAAAAAAAAAAGGAGAGAGAGAACTCAGCAATTATTGAAGCTTACTATTGGCTGAGTAAGGAGCCCTGGTGGTGCCATGAATTGGGTTCTGCTGCTAACCACTCTGCAGCAGAAAGGGGAGGTTGTTGGCTTCTATCACGCTTATGGTTTCAGAAACCCTCTCAAACATGTTTACCCTGCCCTCCAGGCCAACGCTGAGTTGGCATGTACACTCTACGGCAGTGGTGGTAATGGGCTGAGTATTTTAGGCACATGATCTCATATGGCTATGTGAAATATGTATTATTAGAAATTAGTACCAGAGAAAATAAACTGCGTGCCATGAAGTCATCACTAGTGAGCAATGCCATTGAACAGGTCTTGCTAACTAGAGACTAGCTGGAAAGACCATGAGGCAGACGTCACCCCAGGAAGTGCCTCCCTCTGAAGCATGGGCCAGCTCTGAGAAAGGTGAAAACAAAGGAATTCCTGAGGCTTTTGTCTTCTGAGGTCAATCAACAAGATAGGACATCTAGTCTGAAGGGAAGAGAGATCAAACCAGGTGATTATGTATTGGTTTTGTCCTCTGTTAGGGGTCACGAAGGGTGTTCTGAGCCATAATAACCCTGTACACAACAGAAAGGGACACTGCACAGTTCTCAGCTGTCCTTACAATTTTTCCTATGCCTGAGGCCATTGTTTCAGCAACAGTGTTAATCCATTTCATTGAGGGTTTTCTCCGCGCCCCCCCCTTCCATTTTATCAATATATCCAAAGTACACTAGAGGAAATCTTGCCATTTTTGCCTCAAAGAAGCTCTCTCTGGCCCTACTTTTTCCATGACATACCAGTTTGTCATTTTGGCACTCCACAATACTTTGAATATTCTACAGTTCAAATGCATAGATGCTTCTCAGGGCTTCCTTATTCAATGCCCATCTACCATGTATCTGTTAGTTTGTAGTACCGTGGTGGATTACGTGTTGCCGTGATGCTGGAAGCTATGTCACTGGTATTTCAATTGTAGGCAGGGTCCCTAAAGTGAACAGGTTCCAGCGGAGCTTTGAGAGGCTAAGAACAGGCAATGAAGAATGACATGCTCCCCGCTTTGGAGGAAGAAGCCACCAAAAACTTTCTTCATAGCTTTGAAATGTTAGCCCGCTGGTTAGGAAGTATGAAAGAGCTTCAAAAGTTGTGCAAAATGAAATAGAATTAAATTTTCCCTTACGACCACCAGAGGGCAGTGACACCCCCCCCAAAAAAAAAAATTTCCCACAAACTTTTAAAACTCAACAAGACTCATGATGAATTAGAACAAAAACCAACATTCAGTGTGCCTGGCATGGGCTGGGATGTATGACGTGTCTTAAATTCAATTCTTTGGTCAATGAAGTCTTTAGCAAGTCATCTAACTTCTTAAGACGTTAGTTACTCAAAGAAAATGAGTGTGGGTCTCCCTAATTCCTTTGACTTTTTCTTTTTTTGGTCTCTAGCAGATTATGATTTTGTGATAAAACATAAGTGACACACATTGGAAAGGGACACAAGAAAAACCAGTCCTGAGACTTTCTTCATGTCTCAAAGGATTCCTGCCCCGCCAAACTCCTGAATTTTT
Source organism: Nesogale talazaci (assembly GCA_004026705.1). Taxonomy (NCBI): domain Eukaryota; kingdom Metazoa; phylum Chordata; class Mammalia; order Afrosoricida; family Tenrecidae; genus Nesogale; species Nesogale talazaci. The sequence goes on along the minus strand of PVJH01021904.1, from coordinate 18,649 downwards.
GTATTTTTTTTTTTAAAAGATGAGGAATCTGTTTCTCAGATAAGTACCAGGAATAAGATTTTCTCAGCTTTCCAAATCATGCCATATGAAACTTCACCCAACCTTGCTCTTTTTTTCTGAAGTTTCCTAGCACATCAGCGAAGAACAAGTAAGTACTTTCTCTTCTGAAAGCTTCACAAAAGTTCCCGCCAGCTCAGCTGTGAGTCCTCCAGGTGGCTTGGGCAGATGCCGAATAATCGTTCTTTGAAAGGCCATTCCCTGAAGCTTACTTATTTTTTACTTATTTTCCCAGAAATAAACTCTGAGTCTTGCAGACCTAAGTGTGTAAATGACATCTCTAACCATCTGACTGCTTCTGCCTTTTCGGTGGACCTGGAGAGCCTCAGGACTAAGCAATTACACTCTGCTTCCAGGCATACAGTCCCCTAGACGCCCAGACTATTTAGAAAGTGAAAAAAAACTTAGCAAGCTCTTTTATTTTAAGACTCTTTATTGTGAATCATGTGAAGATTTACAGGGAGATCATCAGTTTTACACTAAACAGTTCACACACTTTTGTTTCCTCTAATTATTGCAATCCCCATAAAGTCTCAATGTTCATCCCATGTTCTCCTTGTTTCCTGCTTCCATGCCTCCTTCTTCCCTAACCCTGCTGAACTTGGTCCTCAGATAAAATGCATTCATATTATTCTTCCTGAATGGAACTGTCTCTTGTTTTGCTGAAAATTGAACTCATCCCCTATCAGAAGGATAATTAAGGGCCATCACTTTTAAGGGTTCCTTAACATATTTCCTGGACATTGAAAATAACAAGGTAAGTTAAGTGTTAGGGTTAGGATAAATAAAAATTTTAAAGAGAAATTGAATTGAAAATAATAAGATATGTTTAAAATTCAGCGGGGGAAATACTTCCAATTTGTTCCCTTCTCCTGCCCTACTAGCTAAGGATACTTCTGTGAGGAAGGTTTACTCCCTTGCCCTAGGCACAAGGGAGGAATTTTCAACCTTCCCCCAGTTCTGTGCTAACTTATTCTTATATTTTCCTACTCTCCCCTCCTTTTTCACTCTTCTCCCCATCCATCCTCCATCCTCCCTTTTATTCCCACTCCCTTTCTCCTCTTTGCTAATCTCCAACTTTTACCATGTCAACAGAGACTGTTGTTTCATAATAATTACCAGCAACAAGCAGAATTAAGGAGTTACATCCCATAGTAGGCAAACCCCACCCTGTCTCCCACACACAGGATGCAGGGTTAGTCACCTTTTCTCTATTCCACACTGTGTGTGTGTATGCCCATGTAACATGTGCACTCATATGTCTCTTAAAAGTCCATGGAAATGTATTTCATGGAGAAAAATGCATGTATTTCAAAAATTTACATCTACATCAACTCATACAACTTGATACAGCATGTTTGAACATAATTGAAATTGAGGCTGTAAGAAAGATAAGACATTACTTTGAAAAGAACGCCTATCAAATTCTGGGAAGATGACACCCAGTTTGAATCACCTGCTTTGTGCTCCTGCTCATTGTTAGATCAGAAAATCAAGAGAACGGGGCTGTCCCTCGAGGTCTGGAGCAGGTTGGAGAGCTGGTCTCCCTTGGCTGTGGTAAGTCAATTTCTGACGACATTCTCAGCCGATGGTAGCAAAGTGGTCCAAGTGCCTGCCCTAACAGCCCTTCCAACCCCAAACATTGGAAATACAGTCAGCGTGACCCTGAACAAAACAAAGCAAAGAGAATCATGTACAAATTGCTAATAATTTTTCTGTACAGATCCTCAAAACAACCACTAAAATACTAGTTACCAAAAAGGGGTGTGTGTGGAGCTCCTATCAAAGCAACATGAATTCTGCTAAAACAGAAGCAATAAACAACAACAACAAAACAAAATAAATTTATGATGAAGCTTGGATAGAAAATAGTGATATCATTGATGTCTTATAAAAACATTATGGGAACAAAGCCTCTAAAACTCAGCACTTTACAAATGTATAATTGATTTTAATAAAGTATGAGATGAAATCCTCAGTGCACTTCAGTTTTTGAGAACATTACATTTTCTTGTATTCTAATTGAAGAGGACCAATAGCCAATAACATAGGTTGGCTCAAGTTATACAATTCTGACTAAAAAAATTAAACTCGAACAAGCTTTTTGCTTCATGGGTGCCAAGATTATTGTGTCCAGATTAGAAATTTTAAACAATTGGGAACAAGCTTATAAGGCATTTCTTTGAATAATTCTAACAGGAGGTCCACGATGGTCTTCCAGCATGATTCAGAAGATAAAACACAATTAAAGCAATGGCTCCCAAGAGGTGGGATCTTTCAGTCAAAACACAAGTAGAGTGGCCAAAAACAAAGGTCATGGCAATACTGAAGGCCTTTTGCTTGTTGACCTTCTAATGGGCCCCAAAATACTACTACTAACATCTGCTTGTTAGTAGAGTGTTTTGAGAAAGTTAGCAAGACATTTAGAAAAAAAAATGCCCCGGAAAGTTTCATCAGAGTATGTGCCATCAAATAAGAGCAATTTTGTAAGAGTACCAATGGGAAGACACTAAGCATCCACCTTACAGTCCTCATTTGGCTCCTTTGGATTTACTTTTGCTTCCTACTCTATATAAAATCTGCTACCTGATGGACATTGGGCCTCCACTCAAGTACTCCCTCAATGCAAGAATACTTTATTCTAATAATCTGGCATTCCAGGATGCTCACCTTCCTGATTGAAGACAAAGCGGGGGCATAAGCAAATATGGTGAAAAAAGTTGATAGTGCTTGGCTATCAAAAAATATAGCATCTGGAATCCTAAAGGCTTGAAGGTAAACAAGAGCCCATCTAGCTGCGAAGCAACAAAGCCCATGTGGGAGAAGCGCATCAACCTGTGTGATCACCAGGGGTTGAATGGATTAGGTATCAGGCAGCAAAGGACAAGAAATCAAATCATTGTGCATGAGGGGAAGTGCTGAGTTGGGGACCCAAGACCCATCTGTAGGCAAATGGACATTCCCTTACAGAAGGGTCAAAGGGAGGAGAAGAGTCAGTCAGGGTGCAGTGTAGCAATGACGAAACAAACATCTTTCCTCTAGTTCCTAAATGCTTCTTCACCCTCCCCCGACTATCATGATCCCAATTTTACCTTATAAATCCAATTAGACCAGAGGATATACACTGATACAGATAGGAAGTGGAAACACAGAGAATCTAGGAGAGATGATCAGAATCAGTACTCAGAGTGGCAATACAAAGAGGGTGAGGGGAGGGTGGGGATAAAGGGGGAACCTATTACAAGGACCTACATATAACCTCCTCTCTGGGGGATGAACAACAGAAAAGTGGGTGAAGGGAGACATCAGACAGTGTAAGATATGACAAAATAATAATTTATACATTTTCAAGGATTCATGAGGGAGGGGGTGCATAGAGGGAGCGGGGGGCATGAAGATCTAATACCAAAGGCTCAAGTCAAAAGCAAATGTTTGAGAATGATAAGGGCAGCAAATGTACAAGTGTGCTTGACACAACGAATGTCTATATGGATTGTGATAAGAAGATGGAAATACTGACACAAAGTATGCTTGTATACATTCTGATTAGATCTGTGTGAGTCCTCAATAAAATGATTTTTTTAAAAAAGAAAGAAAAGAGGAGCTCAAGAGGTCAAGTAGAAAGAAAATGTTTTGGAAATGATGATGTGTACTTGACAACACATGCACAAATGTGCTTGATACAATTGATGTATCGATTGTTATAAGAGCTGCAAGACCCCGCAATAAAATAATTTACTTTTTAAAAACTCTGCTGTCAGTGACTTTTGAGAAAGCTATCCAAAAATCTAGCAGAAAGAATTATCAGAAAATGTCAAAAAGAGAGCCTCTCATCAAATAAGGACAATTTTGCAAGAGTTTCAATGGAAAATCATTAGGCATCCACCCTGTAGCCCTGACTTAACTGTTTCTGGCTTATTTTTCTTTCCTAACCTTAAAAAATCTCTAACAAGCATCCATTTCCCTTCAGTTACCAGTTACTTTGCCTTGGTTACATATTCAGGACCTCAGTTTTTAAGGGGTGCACTGTGTGGTTGGTATCACCACTTAGAAAAGTGTCCAAAACCTAAGAAGTGTTTGTAATTTTTAATTTTTACCTCTCACCTGCATTTTCAAGAGTCTTCATATATACGCAGAGAGTGTTTCAAAAAGTAGCAGAATTAATTGTTTCTTATAGGGTCTGATGGGGAGGTGGGGGAAAGTGAGGAGCTAATATTGATGAATGCCAGAACAAAGAAAATGTTCTAAAATTGATCGAGATGATGATAGTACACCCCTCTTATTTCTATGATTGGGCCACTGTATGATTTGTGAATTAGAAAACTGGTTTTTAAGATAATACAAAAATAGAATGAAAGATGATATTTTCCCACAAACTTTTTGAAATCCTATTATGTGTATGTGTGTACACACTGCCATCAAGTCTATTCTGACTCATGGTGATGCTTTCTAGGGTTTTTGAGACTATCTTTACTGGAGCAGGCACTTCATCTTTCTATTTCAGAGTGCCAAGTGGTTTTCAACAGTTAGCCTCACAGTAAGCAACCAATGCTATCTTACAGCACCACCAGAACTCCATATATGCATGCATGTTTTACCTGCTACTAGTCAAGATGTGTGTGTGTGTGTGTGTGTGTGTGTGTGTGACAGGATCCATACCCTAAAGCACATATAGCCTAGAGGGGGGGGCAGGGAGAGATTTGTAAGGAAAAATATAATGTTTTCCGCTTAGTTTTGTGTCTACAGGGGGAGCCCTAATCCATTTTCAGGCTTGACATAAATTCAGTCACCACTGGAGTTCTTTGTTACTTCCCCTCTCATTAGACCAACAACATGACAGTACTTTGACAGGTGCAGGCAAACTCAAGGAATGGTAATTTGCCCACAGAAAGAATGTAGTTGAAAGTAGATCATAAATCCCAATCCAGGGCAAGCCCAGGAATGGGTAATTTGTCTTTAAATGCCCACACGCGCGTGTGCGTGCACACACACACACACACACACACACACACAAAACACCACCAATTGCCATCAAGTCAATTCTGACTCAGGGCAACCTTATAGGACGGAGTAGAACTAGCTGCTCCTTGGGGCTCCTGACACTGTCTTTTTTTTTTAAACTTTCTATTGTGAATTAGGCAAAGGTTTAGAGGTTTCACATTCAACCGTTCATACACGTTCTGATTTAACCCATCTGTTGTAATCCTCCCTCTCAATGTACCATCACTTAGAGAATATCAATCTCCATGTGCCCCAAGAGTCTTGGAATGGATGGTGGATTTGAACTGTTAACACTTATCCCACAGTGTCATAAGAACTTGACACACACACACACACATACAGTCTCAGTGTTTATATTATATATATGTATATATATGTACACTCACATATATACTCTGAGTTTATACATATATATGCACAGACAAACATACAGGGTCCCTAAACTAAAACAGCACATATAGACTAGTAGAGAAGAGTTATTTATAACTTTCATTCTTTTTAAAAATCATTTTATTGGGGGCTCATAAAATTCATCACAATCCATGCATCCATTCATTGTGTCAAGCATATTCGTACATCTGCTGCCATCACCATTCTCAAAACATTTGTTTTCTACGTAAGCCCTTGGTATTAGCACCTCATGTTTCCTTTCTCTCCCCACTGCCCCCTCCCTCATAAACCCTTGATAATTTACAAGTTATTATTATTTTGTCATGTTTTACACTGTCCGACATCTCCCTTCAATGACCCTTCTGTCATCCGTTCCCCAGGGAGGGAGTTCTATGTAGATCCTTGCAATCAGCTCTTATTTTTATATTACATTTTCTCCTTGTTTTGTACCTACAGAGGAAACCTTAATTCCACTTTGAGTCTCGACATAAATTCGGATGCCATTTGAGTTTTTTATCCTACTTCCCCAGTGCGCGCTGACTACTGAGCCAGCAATGCAGTTAAGCTTGGACAAGCCATTTTCAAGCTCGAGAAGAGAGGAGTTGAAAGAACTGGGGAACGTGCCTTGGCATTTATCTAAAGTATTTAATCAAACACATGTTTATCTAAATAAGTTAAAGACGGAGGAGCCTGGTATTGTCTTGCAGTTATGACTTAGCATAACATGATGATAACTCATATCCCAACCACGAAGTCACCAGGTGGTGGAGGCCTGAGAACCCATCCCTCTTTGAATCGACAGTTGTATATGCTTCCCACTCTGGAATCCTGGTGGTTGCCCTGCTTCTATAGGCCGGCCTACAACAGCTATGGATTTTCCTTCCCCAGGTCAAGATCTCGTATGACTTTGTCTTCTATTGTTTCTGATGGTCCCCAGGATGATGACCGGGCAGACCCTGTTGACTTCTGTGCTGTGTGCAAGATGACAATGTCTTCCCTTCAGATGAGGACGCTTGCTTTGTCTTTGTCCGTCTTGTTTAAGTTTGCATAAAATGGTGTCTGTAGAATGTGCTTGACTCTGGGGTCTTTTTTTCTCCTACAGCACTCTCCAAAAAAAGACAGATGGATGGATGCTTGCTGCCAGAATCTCAATCTTGGTGTCTTTCATCATGCTCAAGGCTTTTTCTCCCTGGGATCTGGTGAAAGCGGAGATTCAGATTCCGCAGAGCTGGTGGAAATGCAAATTCCTGGTCAGGGGCTGACCCAGAATGAACTGCTTCACAATCCTGCCCCCGTCTCTGTCACTTGTTCCACCCATATTGACAAGGGAACTACAGCCCGATGAACATCACCCTGGATCTGCTGTTTGCGCTGTAAACAGATTCAGATTCAGATCCTCTTGTTGTTTCTATGTTTGCCCTCACACTGCCCCTTCTCTGAGGGCCCCTCATTGTTTAGACACTAGCCTTCTAGTGTTCTCAGATTACTAGACTGCCCCATTTCAGGCCCATTTTCTTCCCTGCTTCCTGTCAGCTGCTTTCTGAGGTCCTTACCGAGCATACTGAATGAATGAACAAAGTGAGATCCCTCTGGGCATCAACTCTGGCCTCAGGAACATCAAGAGAGTCTCTTCAGGGGATGTAGGCTCTCCAGCGCAGGACCCGGAAGCACATCAGAAATACTGGAACGGGGCAGGCGGGATGAAGTCAAGGAAGCAGGGAGGCAGTAGAGAGGGCATGGCAAAGGCTCCTTAATTAGTGCCAAACATGAAAAGCCACCAGATCAGAAGTCGCTGGATTGCACCAGACCCTGGAGCGACATCGCGTGAGTTGGAGGGATACATGGCTTTTTGGCTTGGTGCACATTTCTTTACATTTCTCCCAGAAGACACTTTATGGTTCTTGCCAACATTGGGACCACTTTTCGGATAAGGGAGGAGACCGGGTAGCACAGTGACTAAAGTGCTCAGCTGCTAACCCCAAAGTCAGTGATTGAAACCTGCCAGCTGCTCTATGGTAGACTGACATGGCAGATGGACTGGCACCAAGGTGGCCGTGGTAGCAACAATTGTGAGACAAGTGCAGGACTGGGCAGTGTTTACATAGGGTTCTTCTATATAAACATGTATTTACATATTCAAAGTTTACCCCAAAAGGTCTTTTAAAAATCTTTTCCACGGGGAAATGAGAGCACCCTTTATTCTTGTAACCTTTGATGGGGCCTGTCAAGTCCTGTTTACACAGGGTTCTGGTTTGAGGAGGAACTCACTGTAGAGCACCGACCCAGATCACAGTGTTGCAAATGTCTCCACAGTGGAGAGGAAAGACAAGCACACAAAATTGCTATCAAGTCGATTCTAATCCAGTGATCCTATGGGACAGACTAGATCTGTACCATACGGCTTCCAAGGCTATCGATCTTTCCAGAAATGGACTGAAACATTTTCTCCCTCTGAATGGCTAGTGGGTTTAAATGTTTCAGAAAGGAGCCGAAAATGTAACCCTGTCACCATCAAGGCTCCTATCCCAAAGCTTAGTGTCTTAAAACAGAGCCATTCATTCGACAGTTTCACAGCTCAGGAATTCAGGTAGGGCTGGCTCGGGCTATTTCAACTGCATGTGACCTTGACAGGGATGTTCGTCTGGGGTGGGTGTTGAGCAGGTGATGCGCTCAAAGGTGAGAAGAAGCAAAAAGTGGCTGTGATCAAAGATTCATTTAAGAACTTGAATAAATATGTGCCCTATAATGTAACCATTGGAAAAAACACTGTTTTTTAACGAATCCTTATTTTATATTATTTTTAAAGGTGTGTATCCATAAATGTATTTTAAGTACACCCCTTTCAATATTTAGATATTTAAACTTTACCCAGAAAGATCTTTTAAAAAATCTTTTCCATGGGAACATGAGAGCGCACTTTATTCTTGTCACCTCTGGTAAGGGGTGTCAAGTCATTTCTGACTCATACTGATCCCATGAGTTCAATGTACCATAGAACACGACGCTGCTCAGTCCCGCACCAGCTTCACAATCGTAGGTCTGCTTGAGCCCATTTTTACCTCAGGGACTCATCGCAAAAACTATACCAATGATCCACTGCTATACAAAAGCTTTCCACTGACTGACTTTTTTTTTTCAGAAGTAGATTGCCAGGTCCTTCTTCCTAATCTCTCATTGTCTGAAAGCTATGTTACAATCTGTCCACCATGGGTGATCCTGATGGTATTTGAGGTACTAGGGCCATAGAGTCCATCATCACAGCAACACAGTTCACAACACAGTTCCCAGTTTACTCGACATTTAGCTGTTGACTCATCCAAACGTTTATGGTAAATAATGCCCCTGATAATTTCTTGCTTCTGAAGCATTTTCTGGTACTTTTTATATGACTAGCAACTTTTCAGATTTTATAGCATTTCTATCGTTCTAGGATTTTCTCTAATCTCTTCCAGACGAGTAAAGCTGGCTTTGGGGGGGGGGGGTTATTTGAACTTTGCTCTACATTTTTTTTTTCTGATTCTAACCAGAGCCTTGATTGGGTCAGAGTGATCGGTGCTGGTAGTCAGAAACCATCCACTTCTGATCTCAGGTTAGATGGAGGCAAAGGGTTCGTGTGGTCAGTTATTATTTTACTCTAATTACGTCCACAAGTCATTGCTTTTCTTACTTTTGTTCCAAGTGGGGAGAGACCAATATTTGCTTTCGACCGCACTTACTTGGAGTAATTTCCTCTTCTCCTTTTTTAAACCTTTTATTGAGGTCTCTTACAGCTCTTGGAACAGCCCCTACATCGATTGTAGGAAGCACACTTGTACATATGTTGCCGTCATTATTTTCTGGAGCTTTATTTTCTGTTGGACCTACTCTATTCTAGCTGCTCTGTTTATTGAGTGTCAGCTCCTCTCCCACCCCACCCCCTAATTTCTGCCTCTTGTACCAAGATCCAGTGTGGGCGGGGAGTGAGCGTGCTACCTACTGAGCTGCCAAGCACAAGATAAACGGGTTGGGCCCACCTGTTGCTCTGAGGGAGAAGGATAGGCTTGTGTGCTCCCCTCAGGATTTAAAGTCTCAGAAACCCCAAAGGGCAGTTCTACTCTGTTCCATAGGGTCACCATGAGTTGCAATGGACTTAATCACAGTAAGGTTTTTTGGTTTAATCCTAAAACCCAATCCAGGGTTGATCTGGAATTATACATTGCATTTGTCTGCAAAATCTCTTTATCAATTAAGTAGTTGCTGTTGACTCGATTCTGACTCACATGAACCCCACGTGTGCGTCATAGAATTTTCGATGGATGACTTTCCAGGAGTGGGTTACATGGCCTTTATTCCAAGGTACCTCTGGGTGAATGTGGGCCTTCAACTTTTGCTTAGCAATTAAATGTGTTAATTGTATGCACACCCAGGGACTCCAAAAGTCTCTTTAAATCTCTTTTCTCCTAGGACAACTCTTTAGTCTTTCATTAATTGATATTTTAGAAGCATACATGCTAGTCATTTATAGAATACTCTTTAATTTAGGTTGCACCATTTTTGTTTTTATGATTACGTTTTTGTCATCATCAGGAATATAACAAAAATGATACTGAATCCTCAGCACCTCCTCCTTTCTTTACTTTTCCTGCTTTTCGTATCTTCTTTCTTTTTCTCCTTTTTTCTTTACTATTGTCTTTCTTTCCCCTTCCCTAACTTTATTTGTTGTGTGTGTCTTTCTCTCTTCCCTTGTTTTTATGTTTATTTTTCTCCGTTTTTCTTTCAGTTATTCATTTTCTTTCTACCCCGTGTGGTGCCACGGGACCCTGCTATGTCCTGTTAGGTGTTAGTCTGTGGTCTGCGTGGTCGAGAGTTCAAAGCCACCAATAGCTCCATGAGTGACACACTGGGTTTTCTACTCCCATATACATTTACAGTTTCAGAAACTCACAAAAAGTCACTATAAATCATAATGGATTCCATGGCCATTAGACTTATTATTTGTATGTATGTATGTTTGTTTGTTTGTTTGTTTGAGTGTCCCTGGAGTTGTAGTAGGTTAAACATTGCACTGATAACTGCAAGGTCAGCAATTCAGAAATCATCAGGAGAAAGGGGAGGTAGTCTACTCTGGTAAAGAGCTATTGTCTTGGAAACCCACAAGGGGCAATGCTATTCTGTCTTACAGGCTTCCTATGTCTTGGAATGGATTCAACAACTCTGAATTTGTTTTAGCTTTATTATTTGACTGATTTTCCTACTTGTGGCTTTTGCATAAATAGCTAGATTTATATATAGGATAGATAGATAGATAGATAGATAGATAGATAGATAGATAGAGATAGATAGATAGATAGATAGATAGATTTCTCCCCTCTCCTTTTCTCCTTCTCTCACCCAATAGGAGACAGTCACTCAGCCCACATGTGTGAGCCACACTTGCTCCTCATACAGCCTCATCTACTCCAAAAGTACTGTATCCCTATCAGTGCCTGATGCCTATTTGTTCCATTATCCATGATGTTAGTTTTATCATTTAATTAAGGTGGTGTTCTCCAGATTTTCCCACTGATAGCCATTATTTCCCTCTTTATAATTAATAATGAACTTGGAGGGAGAATAAACAATCCCTGAGACTATGTAGATCATCGAGTCACATTAAATTTCTGGTCAATAGTTTTCATACAAATTGATCATTTTTTTCCTGAACCAGTTATTACCAGGATAGTTTCAAAAGTGGTGATTTTTCTAACTCTAGTATGTCATCCACATTTAGGATTTGGCATTCTACTCTAAGCAGGAACCTTTTCCTCTGCTTTATTTTGTCAATACCAGTATGAATTAATAGTTTTTATTTGATCTAGATTGTGATCCACTTCTATCACTATTTATTTGCATTTTCAGAGTGTCCCAGATTTGATGGTGGACTCTCATTCAGTTAGTTTCTTTCTCAATGAACTTATCATTCTTGAGATGTCTTTACTTTCTGGCATAACGTCATCTCTTTCCTTAGAATCAGCTATTTCTACAAAGAGCCTTGAATGGGGAATAAGATTTGAAAGAAAGATCTGAGCCCTAACCGAGCATATTGCTACTGAAATTTCCTTGCATCTTGATCTTTTCGGTGGAAAGAATGAGAAAAAGGAATGACTTCATGTGGTTCGATTCTTCCCTAAGTGTCTGTATGCATATGTGTATTTGTATATTTGACACAACCTGGGTATGCTGGTCGCCATAGAGTCAGTTCCAACCCATAGCAACCGTATATATAATAAAAGACGCTTTGTCGAATCCTGTGCCATTCTCACAATCATTTCTATGTGTGAGCCCCTTGGGACAGCCACTGTCCCAATCCATGATCCATAAAATTTGCACTGGCTTATTTTTGGAAGTAGAACACCAGGCTTTTCCTCTTAGTCTGAAAACTCTATTGACACCTATCAGCCACTGATCTTACTAGTACAGAAGAGCATTAAAATTTTCAAGGCCATTTTTACTTATATTTTAATCCCATTTCCACACACTTTCTGAAGACCGTGGTACAGGTGACACAGCCTCTAGTGTCACAGCAACACACAGGCCATCATAGAATGATAAACTGATAGACGTTCGTGACATATAACTTAGAGGAACATCTAATGTGTAAACATCTATTATGCTTACTCCCATGAAGCCATTGCTGGTGCATAAGTGACCCTATAGAACAGAGCAGAACAGCCCCTGGAGATTTCTGAGTCTGTAACTCTTTACAGCAGTAGATATTCCCTTCTTTCTTCCTTGTAGTGATTGTGGTTTTGAACTGCTGACCTTGGAGCAGCCTAACGCAGGACCACTACACTGCTATGGTTCCTGTGCCTCTCAGTATATGTATCTGTTGTTATTAACAACAAATTACTTTCATGATCATGATTATGCTTGCGCAATGCAGTTTATGATTGCACCATGCAATCAGCTCTGACCTATCACGACCCAATGCACAACAAAACTAGACACTACATGGCGCAGCACCCTCTCACAATTGTTGCTCTGCTCATTGATGCAGGCACCGGGTCACTCCATCTCACTGATGGAGTCCTCTTAGTCACTGCCCCTCCACTTTGTAGAACAGGATCCAAAGAACGTAAGAGGACGTCTTGCCATCCGTGCCTCTAAGTAGCTCTCTGGTCTTACCTCTCCTCATACAGATCTGGTTGTCCTTTTATGCTCCTCTGCAGTACTGCAATTCAAGTGCCTCGATTCTTCTATGGTCTTCCTCACTCACTGTCCAGCTTTCACGTGCATGTGATGCAATGGAGAATACCTTGGCTTGGGGGACGTACGCCTTAGTCCTCAAAATAACATTTTTGCTCTAAAGAACTCTTGTGCAGCAGATTTACCTAAAGCAATGTCATCAGTTCTCTTGACCGCTGCTTCCATGAGCATTCACTGTGGATGTGAGTAAGACAAGATCCTTGACAACTTCAACGTTGTCTCCAATTATCATGTTGCTACCTATTGATCCAGATGTGAGATTTTGGTCTTTTGTACATTGAGCTGTATTCCATGCTGGAGGCTACCATCTTTGATCTTCATCAGCAAGGGCTTCAAGTGCCCCTCACTTTCAGCAAGCCAGGTGTGTCCTCTCTATACTCCAGGTGATTAATGGCCCCTTCTCCAATCCTGATCCCACGTTTCCTGATGACACTGTCGCGTTCATGTGCCAACCGGGGACCCAGGGTAATGTTTTGTATTACAACACACAAAATAGTTTCTGGAACTGCCACATCCATTCCACATGGAAAAACAAATCTACTATGTAAACTTCATTTTTAAAAAAAACTGATGATAATCAAAAAACTGTGTTCAAAAGCTCAACAGACAAATTCTGTTTTTTACGGTTCTGTATATGCTATTCATTGAAACACAGGATTATTTGTTTCTATTTAAATTCAATCTTAGAAGCATATCTCTAAAAATCATTTTACAGGGAACTCTTAAAGCTCTTATAGCAGTCTATACATCAATCACAGTTGTACATATGTTACCATCATCATTTTCCAGGTATTTTCTTTCCATTTGAGCTCTTCCTCCTTTTCCCCCTTTTCCCCCACCCTCCCACCCTGTGACCCCTTGAGTTATTATTATTATTATTATTATTTTCATGCCTTACTCTATCCACTGTGTCCCTTCACCCACATTTCTTTTGTTCATCCCCCTTGGGGGGTTGTTATACATTGATCATTGTGATCACGTCCCCCATCTCCACTCTTTTAAGACACCCTTCCCCTACATGTTTACATATTATATGTTCCTGTAAGTTCCTCAGGGTACAGGAATTACCATTCCTGAGGAGTTTGTCAGTCCTGTGTTTCATGTGTCCTAGGCTCTTATGTGTATACTCTGGTCTAGCTGAAGTTGTAAGGGAGCTCTGGCTCATGATAGTGGGGTGGGAGAGAAACCTTAAAGAGCTACAGGAATGTTATATACTTCGTTAGTGCTATTCTGCACCTTCGCTGACTTGTTCCTTCTTTTTGACCCTTCTGTGGGGGGATATCCAGTTGTCTAAAAATGGGCTTTGGTCTCCTCTCCAACCTCCTTGTTCACATAGATATGATTGTTTTGGCTCTCCTGATGCCTGACACCTGCTCCCATGTGGGTTTTGTTGCTTCCCTGCTAGTTGGCCACTTGTTTACTTCCAAGTCTTTAAGATCCCAGATGGTATATTTTTTGATAGCTGGGCACCATCCAGTGCCTTCTCCACATTTGCTTATGTACTCATTTTGTCTTTGACAAACATGTGCCAGGAAGGTAAGCATCACAACAGGCACATTCCATTTCATTGTGCTTTGTTTCTGTGTTAGTCTGGGTAGACTAGAGGAACAAATTCAAGGACATGCATATCAATATAAGGAAAGGGTTTATATACAAAAGGAATGTGACACTGAGAAGGCATCCCAGCCCAGTCCAGTCTAAAGTCATAAGTCCGATATTAACCCATATGCCCCAAATCAGTCTATAAAGTCTCCTTCCAACTCACAAAGTCACAGGTCAGTGGGTGCAGAATCCCGGCACTGGCAGGTGTCTCCCCATGGCTCCTCGCTTCCAGGGCTGAGGGTCCATCAACAGTAGAAGCAACTCATCACTGGCAGAGGTTTCCATGTGGCCGCCCTAGCTTCAGAGGTCTGGCTCCATCAGGGCAAAGCTGTGTGGTCTCTCCGCCGACTCCTCCAACTTCTTGCAGGCTGCCATCTTGTCTTGTTCGTGATTCATGGTCTCTGAGACTAACGCCCAACAACTGGGGAAGATAGCTTCTCATCTTCACGAGGGAAATATCGCAAGATTTCCCAGAATTCTCAGGAGAAAGCCATGCCCACATGGAGGCCTCATTGGCTACTTAATGGCTATCTCCAGATTAACAGGCTAGACTCCACCCCTACATTTCAATCATGAAATTAACATAAGCACACGACTGCCACAGTTTCATTGCTTTTCGTGTTTTAAAAATCGAAAGTTTGTAGCTGCTCTGTGTCAAGGAAGCCTATCAGTGTCCTTTTTCCAGCCCCATGCACTTCCTTGTCTCTGCATTACCTTTTTGTAATTCTCACAATATTGCATACTTTTTCATAAGGCTGTTGTACCCTTTTTTGCAAAGTGCCATGGATTCAAAACAACCCTGTGTACACTTGAGCCACTCTTCACAAGTATTGCTCGGGGTGTAAATCTGTCTGGCCGAGGGTCTTCCTCTTTTTATTTTTCTCACATCACTGCCCTTTTTTGTTAGCCTCCACTTTGCCAAGCACGTAGCCTTCTCTGAGCCTTATCTCCTGATATCATGCCCAAAGTGCATGCAATGATGTTTCTCCAGCCTCAATTCGAAAGAACATTCTGCCTGCATTTCTTCCAAGACAGACTGGGTTACTCTTCTGGCAATCCGTGGCACTTTCAAAGTTGTTCACCCACACCATATTGAAATGGGTTAATGCCACGGCAGTCTTCCTTATCCGTGGTCTAGCTTTCCGTGTTCTTTGCTCCTCTTGCATCCTGTTCATTCGGCAGATGTTACCACATGTGGACTGTTGAGAAGGACACATGCTTTGGTGCCAGATGCTAGCAGGTGGGATGGAGATATTTCCCAAGAAGTCTTCGTAACGATTACGTGTCACGACATCGCTCTGGGCTTGGCGTGCAGTAGGCACGCTGCAGTGTTAATTCCCTTGTCTGTTCCTTGGTTAATAACTGGGCAGGATCTGTTAGGGTGGAGTTTGGCAAGAAAGTCACACTATACTTTGAGAGCGAAAAGCACAAGAACCAGCATAGCTGGGTGAAAGAAGTCATCTTCAGGGTGACCACACCCCCTAAATTGGCTTGTGAAACTGTTGGGGAGATTACTAGGGACGTACCCAGGTCTGAACAATGTGCTGGGTGGCCCCTAATTAGAGTGAAGTCTATTGCCTAGGCTTCACCCTTGATTCAGGACTCAGGGTGTATTGTCTGCATTGGAATGCACCTAATAAAGGCTGCCGTTCATCCACGAGACTTGAAGTGATCAGGCAGTTTATGTTTCAATATAAAAGAGTGATGCAAGGGGAAGAGGCTAACAGAACTGGCCCAGCCTTGCTGGGGAGACAGTACTAGAGGCATCCCTTTCCAGTGTGAACTAACCAACAGGCTTCAGGTGTGTACCTTGAGTGCTGTGTGGAGAGATAGTGTGAGTTGACTCTCAAGACCGAGTGACATTAGATTCTCAGAGAAGGCTGGGCGTGACCTGCAAAGCCAAACCCTGCTTTTCCCTGGATGGACTGTGTCTGAGACAGCCTGCCTCTCTCTCCATACCCCAGACGGGGGTTTTCAACTTGATTCACGACTGTGAGTATGAGCTCAGGACATGGAGATGTGACTTACCTTCACTTAGAGCAAGGCTGTGAGTACACTTCTTCCTGTTCGATCCCCTTCCGTCCCAGACATACTGAATCAGAACCTACCTTTTAACAAGATTCCTAGGAGAATCTAACAGGGACATAAGACCCCCAGCTGATTCTCAGGGATACCAGTGAGTTAGGCATACAGAAGGCTTGCCTGAGGGTCTTGTTAAACTGGAGATAGTGACTCAGCACATCTGGGTAGATAAGGAAATTTTCAGCAGATGGGAAAGCTGGAATGAACCAGTTCAAAGTCCTGGCTTTATACTTAATAATTTATTTAATAATATAATGGGTCTCAATATTTAAACTTTTCGTGGTGATAATTTTTAAACATTTGATTGTGGACTGGGTGAAAGTTTGCAAATCAGATCAGTTTTCAGTTACGTAACTCCTACATGGTCTGTTTCCCCGCCTCTATTGCAAACCCCTCAGGGTAGCCCACTTCCTCCCTCTGCTTCTGGGGCCTTTTGTCTTTCTTTCGTAACCTCTGAACTTTGTCCTCAGGTCAATGCTGCTCTTTTGGTCTCAATTGATTGCGCTGACGTATGTGTAGCTTATTAGTTTAACTGCTCCACTCGGAGGGGTGTCTACTATTGGGTTGAAAATGGAACTGCAGAGATGAGTTCATTTGCAAACTTTTAGGATAAAGTGACCGGATTTTAAGCGGGACACCATTGACCATAGGGGGTGGGTGGATAGGGGAGTGGTGTTGGTTCTTGATTAAAAATTTGGTGTATATGGAGCAACAAAATTTTTCATAGAAAGCACACATAGTATTGTAATATATTCATTACAATTATTTATTTATCTTTATTTTTTTTTGTTATTATTTAACAGGACATAGTTAAGTTGTTAAAAAAGTGGGATGTCTGGTCGCTTTATTTTAGGAGGTCTTTGCACCAGTCTCGGATGCCCCAGCTGTCGCTGGTCAACCAGAAAGACTGTTTTTTCCTTCTTTGTCGCTTTAGTTTTGTTTCACATTTTCTCTGACACTTTCCAGGAACTCTTCTTGTGATCTTTCAGAGCAGTTCTTAGAGGTGGCGGGCACCATCCAGTTCTTCTTGTCTCAATGCTGTGGCCCACTGTTGGGCCCGACTCATCGGAGCTCTACGTCTTTGACGCAATCGTCATTCTGTGCGTGAACCCATTGTTGCAGCCACCGGGGCAACCCATCTTGTTGGGGACTTCCTCTTTGTTGCTGTCCCTCCCCTTGACCAAGTATGATGTCCTTGTGCAGGGACCAGTCGCTCCCGACCCCATGTCCCAAAGTATGCTGTGCCAATTAACCTGGGTGTTCCCAGACCCAGGGACTTAAGGTGTTTGCCTTACTGTGTTTGGTTCTAAACATGTTTATAACTTTGCTCTAATGGAGCCCCTGTTGATCTTGGAGAACCTCGCTGATGTGGGGCCAGAGACAAAGCTGTGCCAAGTCCTCCGTGATGTGCCAGCCCACCTGATGCTCACATTCTGCCCCTCGGCTTAACCGTGGGCCCAGGGGGTCATTGAGAGAGCAGGAAAACTCACCTCTGGTGGCCCGACTGATGAGTGGCAGAGCTGGAATTCGAAGTCAGGTTGATGTACACTCAGACTCTCTGGTCTGAGTCACAGCATTCTTGGGATTCGTGGAGAAAACACCTCTTTTCCATCTGTGCAGCAGATTGGCCATCAGAAGGTTTTTAAATCTTGAAAAGCACCCTAAACTTTCTGAAAACTTCATACCTTGACTAAAATGATTGAGGAAAGTCAGGCAGGTCCTGAATTGAGAGAGGCAACCTGGACACCACTGGACACTTGGGAGTGACAAATCGCACCCCATTTATAGAGGGAGCAGTTTGAAAGGTAAACAGGAAGGACATGGAAAATAAATGATACAAGCCCCCTTTTGTTGTTTTTTGTTACCCCTGCTGTCCTGTCCTTTGACCACCAGGCATACCCCCCCCTTTCCTCCATCCTCGCATGCCCTGCCCTCTGAAACCCTTCCTAACGGACCACCTCAGCAGAGCTAGTTTTCCCACCTGGGCCTTTCCCAGTGTCCACTTCTTGAAGCCAAGAGCAGCGATTTCCACGCCGCATCCACACACTGGCTGCACGGACAGTGTAGGACATGGGCAAGCAAATTCACCTCTTTGTTCTACCTCTACCTAAAAGAAGCACCAGTGGAAATGGAGGGCTGAGCTGCTTGTGGGCCTTTCTTGAGAAGGAACCTAAAGTGTTAATCACACGACAGGGACCGGATTGCAGAGACATCTATATGGCTTCTTCTTTAAATAATCCATCCAGTGTTTGTGGCAGGGAAGATTAAGGGAAGGAAAGCAAAAAGAAGCAGC
>PVJH01021903.1:0-37692 GCA_004026705.1 Nesogale talazaci | reverse complement strand
GGCAGTGGGGGTGTGAGAGGCCTGGCAAGGACTGATCAAGGGCAATGTAACCAAGAAAATTATGAAACACAAATGAAGGTTGAGCATGATAGTGGGACAAGAAGAATGTAAAAGAAAATAGAGGAAAGAAATAAGAGACAAAGGGCATTTATAAAGGTCTAAATACAGGCATGTACATAAGTAAATATATTTATATATGATGATGGGGAACTAGATCTATGTGCATATATTTACAGATTTATTATTAAGGTAGCAGATGGACATTGGGCCTCCACTCAAATACTCCCTCAATGCAAGAACACTTTATTCTATTAACCTGGCATCCCATGATGCTCACCTTCCCAACACTATCGCTGAACACAAAGCAGGTGCATAAGCAAAAGTGGTGAAGAAAGCTGATGGTGCTCGGCTGTGTTGGTCATGTACTTATGTTAATTTCATGATTGAGATGTAGGGGTGGAGTCTGGCCTGTTAATCTGGAGATCGCCATTGAGTAGTCAATGAGGCCTTCGTGTGGGCATGGCTTTCTCTTGAGACTTCTGGGAAATCTCACAATATTTCCTTCATGAAGATGAGAAGCTATCCCCCCCAGTTGTTGGGAGTTAGTCTCAGAGATGATGAATTACAGACAAGACAAGATGGCAGTGTCTGAGGAGCTGAAGGTGCCGGAGGAGAAGCCACACGGCCTTACCCTGATGGAACCAGGCCTTTGAAGCTGGAGAAGCCACATGGAGCGCCCTGCCAGCTCCGAGTTACCTGTACCATCACTGGATGCTGTTGATGGACCCTGAGCCATGGAAGCAAGGAGCCATGGGGAGACCCCTACCAGCGCCGGGTTTCTGCACCCACTGGCCTGTGACTTCTAACTTTATAGACTGGTAACGGGCACATGGGCTAATATCGGACTTATGACTTTGAGTTGGACTGGGTTGGGATGTTTTCTTAATGTCCTATTTCTCTTGTATATAAACCATACCCTTATATCCATATGCATGTCTATGAATTTGTTTCTCTAGTTTTACCTGGACTAACACACCGGCTATCAGAAGATAGGGGTCTTAAAGGCTTGAAGGTAAACAAACAACCTTTCTAGCTCAGAAGGAAAAAAGTCCACATGGGAAAAGCACACCAGCCTGTGTGATCACGAGGTATTGAAGGTATCAGGTATCAATGAACAAAAAAAATAATATCATTGTGAATGAGGGGGAGTGCTTACTGGGGACCTAAAGCCCATCTGTAGGCAACTGGACATCCCCTTACAGAAGGGTCACGGGGAGATGACGAACCAGTCGGTGCAGTGTAGCAACAATGAAACATACAACTTTCCTCTATCATGATCCCAATTCTTCCTTACAAATCCATCTAGACTAGAGGATAAACCTTGGCACTGATAGGAGCCGGAAACATCAGGAATCCAGGACAGATGATACCTTCAGGCCAAGTAGCGAGAGTGGCAATACCGGGAGGGTAGAGAAAAGGTGGAGTAGAAAGGGGGAACCGCTTATAAAATACCTAGCTATAACCTCCTCCCTGGGGTATGGATAATGGGGTAAAGGGAGACACTGGACAGTGTAAGATAAGACAAAGTAAAAATAATTTATAAATTATCAAGGGTTTATGGGGCGAGCAGGGAGGAGGGGATAAATGAGCCAATACCGAGGACTTAAATAGAAAGCAAATGTTATGTGAATGATGAGGGCCGCGGATGTACAGATGTGCTTGACACAAAATGGACTTATGTACGGATTGTGATAAAAGTTGTATGAGCCCTCCATAAAAGGATTTTAAACATTAATTAATTAATTAATTAATTAATTAATTACAAATTGATTAACACAAAGTGGTCTCATTCATCAAACACTTCCCATGGGCCCAGTTCAATATTAGACATGGGGATTTGACTCCATACTGCCTCTACCTTCAGCATGAATTATTTAGAGCCTACTTTTAATTTATGTGAGACATCAAAATGATGGTACAAAGACGGCCTATTACAGAGACTTACTTGCATAAAACCATGGCATACAGAGACTCTCCCACATGAATCAGCCAGGCAAGCCAATACCTGGAACAACAACAAAAAAGTCTGTCTAATTTAAATAGTAGTTATTTGCTGATAAAATCTAACACTGAGCTCAAAAAGGTGCCCTACTTGGAATTTGCCCCCTGATACATATTTATGCAATTTCAGGTCTCCCAGTCTCCAGTGAGCCTGCAGCTTCCATACTCACCACCGTCTCTGCAGATCTCCTTACCCATTGTACAGGAGGGTCCGATGATGGTCCACCAAGGACTGAGTGAAGGGGCCCAGAGGACCAAGGCTCTGATAGGGAATACTCTGAGGCCAGAAGACAACCCACTGAAAGAGAACCAGAGGCCCATAATACGTGTTAGGCTATTTAAACAATCAAGTTTTTGCTCTCATGACTATGAACTAATACAACTACCCTCAACTTTTTGTTAGCAACTGCAAACAAAAAAACCTCTGATCGAAGTCATCTGGAACCCCATTCTTTTTTTAAAATCATTTTATTGGGGGCGCCTGTAACTCCCAATAGCATCTATGTACACATTGGTACATACATTGTCATCATTTTCAAAACATTTTCTTTCTACTTGAGCCCTTGGTATCAACTTGCTTTCCACTTTCTCACTGTCCCTCCATCATGAATCCTTGATAATTCTTTTTTTTTTCCATGTCTTACATCGTCCCGTCTCCCTTCACTTACTTTTCTGTTCGTCCCCCTGGGAAGGAGTTATATATAGACCATTGTGATCGATAGCACCCCATTCTCGACTTCTATTTCTAAAAATCTGTTCCACTGGCATTTTTATGCTAAGGAAACTATGTGATTATTAGGGATGGTGCTGCAGGTTGATGGCTTCTCTTTTTGATTAATTCTTCCAAGGCTATTATAAAAATTCTCAACAAATTTTAAAGAGTGTCTGTACCTAGATAGCTCCTTTGCTTAATAAATGATGTCTTGACCCAATCCCGCTTATGAATCCTCTTTCCCCTCTTTTTTATTTTTCTTCTCTTGTTCTTCTTTCACAGTTCCTGGTACAAGCAATTTGCAACTGGCTAACCTAAAGGTTGGTGGTTAGAATCCATTACCAGCTCCATAGAAGACAAGTTTAGTGATCCACTCTCTTTTCTTGTTGTTTTTGTCTTTTGTGATCCATTTTCATAAAGATTACTAGGGTTCGACCCAGAAGAAAAAATCTTATCAATGTGAATGAGGGGGAACAAGGAATGGAAAACCAAAGCCCAACTGTAGGCAATTGGACATCCCCTTTCAGAAGGGTTGCAGGGAAGAGATGAGCCAGTCAGGGTACAGTATAGCACTGATAAACACAACTTTCCTCTAGTTCTTTAATGCTTCCTCCCCCCTCCCCCCCACCCCCAACTATCATGACCCCAATTCCACCTTACAAATACAGCTAAACCAGAGCATGTACACAGGTACAGATAAAGAGCTGGAAACACAGGGAATCCAGGACTGATAAACCCCTCAGGACCAATAACAAGAGTAGTGATACCAGGAGGGTAAGGAGGAAGGTGAGCGAAGAAAGGAGAACCGATCACGATGATGTACATATACCCCGCCCCCAGGGGTCAAGCAAAGAAAAGTGGGTGATGGAAGACAGAAGTCAGCATAACACATGAAAAAAATAATAATTTATAAATTACCAAGGGTTCGTGTGGGAGGGGGTGGGGGTGGGGAGGAAATGAGCTGATACGAAGAGCTCAAGGAGAAAGAAAATGCTTTGAAAATGAAAATGGCAACATATTTACAAATGTATTTGACACATGGATGGATATATGAATAGTGATAAGGGGTATATGAGCCCCCAATAAAATGATTTTTGAAAATTAAAAAAAGAAGGGCTGAGCCCTGGTGGCCTAGTGGTTGTGTGCGGGACTGTGGCCCACAGGGTTGACAGTTCAAATCCAGCAGCAGCTCTCCAGGAGCAAGGCTGGGCTTCCTATTCCCACCAGGGCCGTGATGAAGAAAGAAAAGAAAGAAAGAGAGAGAGAGAGAAGGAGAAGGAAGGAAGGAAGGAAGAAAAAACATTACTAGGGTTTAAGCACAGGAAGAAGGGTGAGGATGGTACAGGACCCAGCAGTGTTCTGTTCCTTTGTCCATGGGGTCACCATGGATCAGAAGAAACTGTTGACAACAACCACAACACAACTGAGGAAACTCATCGCCCAGTTTGCCTGTAACACAGGGGTTTGCCAGAAGTCAGAATTGACTCAATGGCAACTGATTTGGTTTTTTATTGTGTTCTTCCTCTTCACTGTTTTTCACCTCTAAAATATTATGAAGTCCGAAAATAACTGAGAACTTTTCTTCTGACATGCTAATAGTTTGGTTACATTTTGGAATATCATCTTTTTCCAAGTTTCTATTTTGACTTCTAAAATTTCTTTTAGGCTTCTCTGAGAAAACTGAAGTCTCAACGTGCATTTTGTTATTCATATCTCAGCCAAAAGTAACAATATACCCACAGTTTCAAAACCAAAATTTAAATGAAAAAAATCACTGCATCCTTCCAAACCATAAGACTAGAAGGGGTGGCCAGCTCCACAAAGTCCTAATTTGAAGCTCCCCAAAGCTTTCTTCCATACAAGAGGGCCTTCAAACAGGTCATGGAAATGTGCAATTAAAAGACAAGGAACTATTTCCATGAAATTTTAAAGCCCATTGGCATGTATCCCAACTAGTCAAGTAACACAGGATCATAGAACAGAAAATCACCTCTGAAATTTCTCGGCTCAATTCTTGGAAACCAGGACAGAGGTCTTCAAACAGAACATTGTGGGCATAATATATTTCAATGCCCCAGCCTTCAGGATCGCCTGGGAAATATCCAAATAGCCTTGCCTTCCTTCAAAATCATTTCAACTTCACTCCCATCCTACTTTTACAGGCATCTTTCCCATGACCCTTGAAGAGCACACATTTTTTTTTTAATTAAAAGATTATTTTAGGGCTGAGCCCTGGTAGCATAGTGCTTGTGTGTGGGACTGCAGCCCACTGGGTTGGTGGTTCAAATCCAGCAGCAGCTCTCCAGGAGCAAGGATAGGCCTCCTACTCCCACCAGAGGGCAGTGATGCCCCCCCAAAAAAGGTTATTTTATTGGGGGCTCTTACAGCTCATGTAATAATCCATACATAAATTGCATCAAGCATATTTGTACATATGTTACCATCATTAATTTCTAAATACTTACTTTTTTTTGTTTGGTTTGTTTTGGCATCACTGCCCTTTGGTGGTGGGAGTAGGAGGCCCAGCCTTTGCTCCTGTGGAGCCACTGCTGGAATTGAACCTCCGTCCCAGTGGGTCACAGTTCCACGCACAACCACTACGCCACCGGGGCTCAGCCTCACTTTTTATTTTTTAATCATTTTTTAAATCGTTTTATTGGGGGCTCATACAACTTATATCACAATCTATACATATACCCATTGTATGCAAAGCACATTTGTACATTTGTTGCCATCATCATTCTCGAAATGTTTTCTTTCTACTTAAGCCCTTGGTATTAGCTCCTCATTTTTCCCCCTCCCTCCTGGCTCCCCCTTACTCCATGAACCCTTGACAATTTTTTGTTTTTTGGGGGGGGCATCACTCCCTCTGGTGGTGGGAGTAGGAGGCCCAGCCTTTGCTCCTGTGGAGCCACTGCTGGAATTGAACCTCCATCCTAGTGGACCGCATTCCTGGGCACAACCACCAGGCCACCGGGGCTCAGCCCGAACCCTTGATAATATATAAATCATTATTACTATGTCATATTGTACACTGTCTGATGTCTCCCTTCACCCGCTTCCCTGTTGTCTGTCCCCCAGGAAGGAGGTCATATGTAGATCCTAATAATCGGTTTCCCCTTTCTACTCCACACTCCCGCCATCCTCCCGGTATTGCCACTCTCATCACTGGTCCTGGATTCCCCATCATTCTGGTTCCTCTCTGTACCAGTGTACATCCTCTGGTCTAGCTGGGATTATATGGTAGAACTGGGATCATGATGGGGTGGGGGGGGCATTTAAGAACTAGAAGAAAGGCACATGTTTCGTGGTAGCTACACTGTACCCTGACTGGCTCATCTTCTCCCCATGACCCGTCTGTAAGGGGATGTCGTTTCACCTACAGATGGGCTTTGAATCCCTGATCTGTACTCCCCCTCATTTATAATGATATAGGTTTTAGTTCTTTGATGCCTGATACCTGATCCCCTCAACACCTCGAGGTCAAATAGGCTGGTGTGCTTTTACATGGGGACTTTATTGCTTCTAAGCTAAATGATAGCTTGTTTACCTTCAATCTTTTAAGATCTCAGGACACTGTATCTTTTGATAGTTGGGCACCATCAACTTTCTTCATATTTGCTTATGCACACATTTGTTTTCAGTGATCATATCAGAAAAGTGGACAAACAATGATATGACTTTCAGTTCTTTGATGCCTGATAACGATCCTTTGACAACACGTGGTCACGTAGCTGGTGTGCTTGTTTCATGTGGGCAGAGCACACATTCTTAAAAGGCTTTGGTCTTCCTGGGAGATCATTTCTCGTTTCCACACGTACACCATACTGCGTTATATCCTGCGTGTCCTGTGTTACCAATTATATCTTTGGGTTGATTCCATTTGGTAAGCAATCTCCAAAAGCCCTACCTGGTCCTATGCCAGTCTCAACCTGTCTGCCCAACTCTGTGTGCTCACCTTAGACACAGAAATCATATGGGGTTTGAGAAACAGGTTTGCTCTAAGAAAAAAAGATCACCATTCTCTGGGCGCCCAGAACTTCCTGCTACCAGTAACGGAGAAAAGCGCCAAGGTCTGGCTAGTGTCCTGGGCCAACGTTGCCCTCGCTCTGCGAGGCCCCCGCGGGTCAGACTATATGCGCCACCGCCCCCTTGTCAGCGCGGAGTGCTCCATCCTGACCCGAGAGGACGAAGGTCCCGCCGGGCACGGTGGCAGTCCGCCACCGCCACCACCGTTACATCAGGACACGGAGGAGCCGGGCGGAGGGCTGGCCCCGCCGCCGAGACCGCCTGACTGTCCTGCGGACACGTTTGCGGCGACAAAAGGCCGCGTCCTCCCTCCCTGCTCGGGCGCGGAAGCCAGGTCCTCCCCGCCGCTCCTCGCCGGCCCCCAGTTACCGTGTAGTAGCCCATGGAGAGCGCGATGACGCCGAACCACCACAGGCTGCCCCTCTGGAAGTAGGCGCCCTCGGCCGCTGCGCTCGCCATGGCCGGGCCACCTCGGGGCGAGCGCGCGGCCGCCGCGCCAACTCCGGGGAGGCGGCGGCGTGGGCGGGGCCTCGCGTCCTCCCGCTCCCCCCCCCCCCCCCCCCCCCCCCCCCCCCCCCCCCCCCCCCCCCCCCCCCCCCCCCCCCCCCCCCCCCCCCCCCCCCCCCCCCCCCCCCCCCCCCCCCCCCCCCC
Organism: Nesogale talazaci; assembly: GCA_004026705.1. Classification (NCBI taxonomy): domain Eukaryota; kingdom Metazoa; phylum Chordata; class Mammalia; order Afrosoricida; family Tenrecidae; genus Nesogale; species Nesogale talazaci. The sequence goes on along the minus strand of PVJH01021903.1, from coordinate 30,239 downwards.
CCCCCCCCCCCCCCCCCCCCCCCCCCACCGCCGCGGTCCCAGTGCAGGACACACGCCGAGTCTTCTCGCCCTTGCCAGGTGACACCTGGAACTCACGAGCGGCGCCATCAATAATTACTGAACGCTCTTAGACATTTCGAATGCCTCGCTTATTCACTGCAAACACACACCAAACAATCCAATAACTCTTGACATCAACTAAATAACAGAATATGAGACCAAGAGTATCAGGAAAACATAGTAACAGCACTTTGCACGCTTATTATTATTATTATTCTAACATCATAGTCCCAATAAGCATTGCCTTCATCGGTGTATTCACAAGGACAGAGATGGAGAGAACCGGAGTTGTTGAAATTCCTGGAACCGAGCTCTCCAAAAAGGCCAGTTCTAACTGGTGTTTATATAATGAATTTGGTTGATTTTTCTTACATCATTGGAACTTCAGCAGCCTCCCCACATTTTAGGGTTCCCCACATTTTTGTGCTTGTCTCTTCTGACCATCTGCTGGTTCTGGCTTCCCGCAGCTTTGGAGTGGGTTAAAATGTCACTTTTTTTCTTCTTCTTCAAAAAAATGACGTTTCGGCTGAGCCCCAGTGGTGTAATGGTTGTGTGCAGGACTGCGGCCCACTGGGAAGGAGGTTCAATTCCAGCTCCACAGGAGCAAAGGTTGGGCCTCCTACTCCCACCACCAGAGGACAGTGATGCCCAAAAAACAAAAAAAATATGAAGTTTCTTATGCTGCTTTCTATAATGTGGCTCAATCGTCTTGCAAGGAAGCTCTATGATGCTCTCATCAGGAACTGGCTCCTGGTCTCCTTCATCAGCACGACCATCAAGGCCATTTCCCCCTGTGTAAGATGAAAGCCTTGGGATGATGGTGCTTTGGGATGCTGAATAATCGCAGAGCTGCGTTTTGAACATGCCAGTGCCTCCGTTTTCTTATCTGTCAAAGGTATTGTTCTCAGCATTGAGTCTCTGGTAAAGGTCATGGAAAACTTTGCAAATGGGTAGTGGTAATGTTGCATCATCAAATTATAAGAAATTAAATGTTAAATGCTGAAAGAGCAGATGTTTTGCTATACAAATTTCTAGCACAATAACCACATGTAGAGAAAGACTGTAATTTTTACTGCACCCAAATTAAAATTTCCATTCTTCTAAAAAGCATAAGTAAAGCTGGATTTTGAATAGATAGCATAGAAAAATGAACTGAAAACCCTAAAGCCCACTTCAATCAAGTGGATTTCAATTCATGTCAACTGGATAGTGTGGTAGCTAGCCTAGCTGACCAAAGTACCATTTTGAATTTAACTGCCATTTTCTTTTTTGTTTGTTTGTTTTTTGGGCATCACTGCCTCTGGTGGTCGTGGGTGCTACTCAGTGCCTCTCCTGAGAGCCGCCACTGGATTTGCATCCCAAGCCCGCAGGCCGCAGTCCTGTACTCAACCACTTACGCCACCGGGCTCAGCCCTTATTCAATGCCATTTTCAATGAACTATTCACCAGGCCACTTGTCCTTTAGATTGTCATGGGCTCTCCAAATGGAGCCAAATGGAGCCCTACCAAAATGTTCTGAGGACAATTACCACACCTTGTACCTTTCTTTACACAATACCCCTCCCTCACCCCCTCGTGTACTGAGATGGTATCACAATTTCAGCTGACTGCAGTTTCACTTCTGTAGCCCACTTGCTTGCTTAGCTGCACGTCCCAAGTAGCACAGGCCCCTATAAAAGGTCTGAGTTGAGATAGAAACGGGGTCAGCTAACTGAATCAAATGCTGCTGACCCCTGCACAGGAATTTTCTTTTCTTTTTCCTTCCTTCAATAAATTTTGGCTTTTTAAATTCTCCTAGTGACTCAGTTGATCTTGTCGCGGATAAGTGCAACAGAGGGTTTCTGAGGCGCCATAAATTTCTCCAGGAGCAAAGAGTCTCCGTCTCTCCTCTCTCCCCTGGAGAGCTAGCCACCAACAGCATGGCTCTTTAGATAAACAAGTCGAGGACACAAGCCAGATATCCCTAAAGTACACAGTTTAAATGGCCAAGAAACTTGAAAAGTCGTTAAACATTAGAAATTTGTTTTTTAGAAATACAAAGTAAGGAAAAATCAAAATGCTAATTTTCCCCTTAAGTTCAGCCTATCTAAAAATTTTTCAAAATTTTTTTAAAAAGATCAGCCTACCTGGTATCAAGACATATATGATAAAGGGCTACAATATTTTAAAATATTTATTTGATACACATTTGACAAATAGATCAGTAGGAAAGGTAGATTGGATGTAGCCAAGCATTTGCTTTATGAGAGAGGTGATATGTCAAATTATGCAGGCGAGAATAGAAATGGATTATTTGGGGATTTTTTATTATTAAAAATCATTTTACTGGGGCTTACAGTTCTAACAGTCCATCCATCAATTGTATCAAGCATATTTTACATATGTTGCCATCATTGTTTTCTAGACATTTACTTTCTATTGAGCCCTTTATTTGGGGATTTTTAAGCTATCCATTTTGAAATAAAAACACATTTTAAACTCTCTTGCTTCCTCCTGTTTGAGAACTTAAAATCAGAAGCATCTGATGTGTATTCGTGGAGCAGCCTCAAAGTGGGCAGTCTTTTAAAGTACTGACAGGAGTGTAGGATCCATATAAATTTTTAGAACTTTATATTAAGGAGGACATTTATAACAAGAAAAGGGCTCAGCCCAGTCTAACTCAGACTCATGCTAGCTGGACGACTCTCCAGACTCACGGAGCTGCACATCAGGGAAACAGGAAGCTGAAGCAGGAAACTGGGCTATCACTGGCTCGTGCAGAGTCACGTGGATCTAAGGTCGGCAGGCAGAAGCAGAGGCAAAATCCATGCTAGCAGCAGTCCCTTTGCCTGGTATTATGCTCTTTGCATGGATTCAGTCTGTTTCCAGAAATGAACTCCAGGGATCTAGGTGTGTTTAGAGCAAATCAATAATAATTTTAATTGGTGTCCAAAGATAGCGTTATATAAGCAGTCTATATAATACTTTTAATTTGTCACACCCCTTACTATGTATATTCTGTACTCCAAAGAATTTTCCCATAGGTTAAGTACCTTTTAATGAGTGAAAACCAAAACCCCCAAAGTTTTTTGTATCCCACAATTAGAGTCACTGCTTTATGTTTAATAATAGTTATTTTTGAAAATTGCTCTATTTTACCAATTAGACCTTACTGTCTAAGTCTTTTTATTTTGCCCATAAATTTATGTTTAATCGCAACATTTTTCTTTTGCATTGCTACCATCTTGTATTAGATTTGACTATTCTCCAAATATTAATACTAGCATGCTTGTCATTTGTGCTCCTTAGAGTTAAGTATTTTCATCAGGGGAAGAGTGAGAAGAAACATTAGCATCACCCGCCAATTCCTATGAGTTGGAGATCAGACATGAGTATACTGTAGTTTACCATTTAATCACAGGGCATGGTAGTAGTAAGAGACGACTTAAGGGATCTTCCAGACTCCAAGCATATTCCTTCTTACTTCCATTATGTGTAATCAATCTGATTTTCCTTTTGTCATGAAGATCAATCACACCACCTAATATTCTTCCTTTTTTGTTTATCCAGTAGCATGAGGAACCCAAAGTTCTTGGAAGTTATTCTTAATTTTTGGAACTAAGACCTCCAGACCTGAAGAGTATAGACTCAAGCAAGAGAAAGTAAGCGACTATCTTATGAATGGGTTACTGAGAGAAATGAGTGGTGCCACTTCCACTTCCACACCTTGGTTCCTGCACCTGTGAATCTTAGCTATTAGATTCCCAAACTTATTTGGTGGGAGGCCCTTTTCAGAAAAAAAAACAAATGTATTACTCAGTGCCCTGGAAATTAAAAGCTTTTGTATCATAATCTAGGATAATGTGTAGGTATGGGTATTTGTTTTACAGAGTCTGTTCATGTCCTGGATCATCCCAGCACTGCTTAAGGGGTCATGTCACCCACTTTGGGAAACAATGTCCAATTAGATACCACTTTATAACTCAAAATAGCTCCATATGCAGCACACCCTTGGTAAAAGACCAAAGGCTGGGGCTGAGCCCCGGTGGCATAGAGGTTGTGCACGGGACTGCAGGCCACTGGGACAGAGGTTCAATTCCAGCAGTGGGGTTGGGCCTCCTACTCCCACCGCCAGAGAGCAGTGATGCCCCCCCCCCCAAAAAAAAAAAGACCAAAGGCTGGTACGTTCTGGAAAGGAAATATGAATTGCTTCACTCCTGCAAAGTATTGTCACAGAGGTGGCACCATAATTCTGCTTTAGAAAGTCATTTCATTGTCTTATCTAATCAGCTGCTTCAAGATGATTGGGAAGCTGATGAGATAAGTGAATTTCATGAGATTGGGTCCATTATCCCACTTAATTTGCTGTAAAATGAGTCCCTTGATCTGAGCCAATGCTGTGTGGGATATCATGACAGTAGATAAGACATTCTGTAAATTAATGGGTGGTAATTTTGGCAGAAGCACTGCATATAGGGAAGGTAAATGTCTATTTAAGAAGAGACAAAATGCTACCCTTCCTATGATGAAAGTGGTCAGATATTAAAACAATTGCCCCCGGGTTAATTCTGGTAGAGCTTCCTGAAGGATGGTCCCATTTGATGAACTGTGTTAGTCTCTGTTGCTGGGAGATTGAGCCCTTAGCAGTAACTGTAACCAAGGCAGCCTGGTGAGTGAAAGTCCATATTGCTCACCTTTACATAACCACCTTTGTACCCATTGGGCAGTGATGGGAGTGGCTAGGTGAGATAGATAAGGTTTATTGTACCTGCCTGGCCTACAATCAAATCTGGGATTAATTGAAAGATAATGGCAGAGAGATAAATGGCTTACCTTCTTGGTTCTAAGGTCTCCTGCTTTAGGATGATTGGACCAAGGTGCAACTGCCTTATCCAGTTCCCTGCTGCAGCTGGCAAGACTCGCTTCCTGCTAGACATCCTTGAAAAGAAGTTACATGGACCTCCCGTAATGCAGCTCTGGGTGCTGGAGCAGCCGCATGGAGACACCTGCAAGCACTGAGATGCTTACACGCTCACTGATTTGGCTTTCCTCCTGCAGCGGCGTCATTGCATGTGTTTTGTGAAATTGAGAAGGACTTTGTAGATTGGTGTCAGACATATGGCTAATGTTGGACTTATGGGCTTGGACAGCTATAAGTCGGCATGCTTTCTTAATGTACACTTAGCCTTTACATAAAACTCTCTCTTATACATATGAGTTTCTATGAATTTGTGTCCCCAGTTTACCCAGACTAACACACTCAGAAAGAGGATTACTGCTATCCACAGAACGTGTTATCCTGTCCTCTTGATTGTTAAACTTGTCTGCTGAGGATAACTCCCCGTTCCCTTTTTTGTTTGAAATGAACTTTTTTTTTGTCACTAGAGACTCCAAGTCCATTTCAATTTTTCTCCCTTTTGGTTTATTTTTAGCCATTCAGACCAATATTTAGGTTTGAGAAATAAGTAGTCTGGAAGACTTTTCTTTTAAAAGAAGTACACAGTGTATATTTACACAGCTCATGTCAAGAAATTAAATCAACAAGAATATCCTGTCAAACCTTCCATATATATGGTTCTCTTCCTTTCCCCACCCCCGCACCTCCTTCCCAATATCCTATCCCTTCTCTCTCCTTGTTCTCACCCTCATTCCTCACGTCCTTGTAATTATCCAAGTCTTGTCCTTTGGTGTATAAATCACATTTTTCTTTGTTTGTTTCTTAGAATAATGGTGTCATTAAAATTTATCTTTGTAACATTGACTTAACTTCTTGCACTTAAGATTGTTTACTTTGTCCATGCCTTGTGGTGTTTGAGAGTTGTAATTGTTTTTTTTGGGGGGGAGCATCACTGCCCTCTGGTGGTAGGAATAGGAGGCCCAGCCTTTGCTCCTGTGGAGCCGCTGCTAGAATTGAACCTCATCCCAGTGGGCTGCAGTCCCGTGCGCAACCACTATGCCACCAAGAGTTGTAATTGTTTTTTGTTGATGAATAAAAAATATCCTGTTGTGTGAATGTGCCAGAGTTTGTTTATCCATTTCCTTATAATAGGGGCTTTGGGTTGCTTCCATATTTTTGCTATTATAGAAATTGCTGTAATAAACATAGGTGTGCTTATGCTGTTCATGTTATATCCTTTAGTTCATTAGAGATTGTTTAATCAAAAGGTACTTGTATTTGCATTTACGGAAGTGCCATACTGATTTCCATAGTGGCTGTACAATTCTACAGCCTCACCAGCAAGATGTAATTATAATTTATGTAATTACTGTGTAATAATATCTAATTTCTCTGCATCTTCATGTGGTTTTTGGTTGCCTGGATGTAGTCTTTGGTATCTTATTTGTTCATATCTTGTGCCCATTTTTTTATTGGATTATTTGTGTTTCTCTTTTTTTGGGGGGGGGGGCATCACTGCCTTGGTGGAAGTAGGAAGCCCAGCCTTGCTCCTGGAGAGCTGCTGCTGGATTTGAACTGCCAACCCTGTGGGCTGCAATCCCGCACACAACCACTATGCCACTGGGGCTCTGCCCTTGTGTTTCTCTTAAGATGTTATTTTTTTCCTGTAGATTTGAAAATTCACCCTTCACCTGGTAGATTATTCCTGGATATCTCCCCTATCAATGGGTTCTCTGTTAACTCTTTTGATGCAGTCTTTTGATGTGCATTAATGTTACATTTTCAGGAGGTCCATGTTCTTTGTTTCTTGTATCCACATAGGATGCTACCCTCAGTAGTGTGTTGAGAGCTCGTATCAGGTCTATCCCTATTGTCCTTAGATTTGTCCCTATCTTTTTAAACATATTTTTATTAAAAATCATTTTATTGAGGGCTTGTACATCATTTTTCACAATACATAAATGCATATATTGTGCCAAGCACCTTCACATGTCTGCTGTTACCATTCTCCAAATATCCACTTTTCCACTTGAACCCTTGATTTCAGATTCTCATTCCTTCCTCTCTGTCCCTACTCCCCCCTCCCCCACCAATACTCAATACTTTCTAAATTATTATTGTTCGGTCATATCTTACACTGCCCTACCTCTTCCCTGACCCACTCCTTTGATGTCTGTCCTCCAGAGAGGTTATGTGTAGATCCTTGTAGTTGGTTCCATCTCTCTACCCCACCTTCTCTCAACCCATCCAGTGCTCCAATCTCACCACTGGCCCCAAAGGGCTCATCTGTCATTGGTTCCCCATATCTCCAGCTCCCCTCTCTACCAGTGTACCTTCTCCAGTCCAACTTTTTTAATTTTTTTTTTTAATTTTAGGCATCACTGCCCTCATGTGGTGGGAGTAGGAGGCCCAGCCTTTGCTCCTGGGAGCCGGAATTGAACCTCCATCCTAGTGGGCCGCAGTCCCTCGCACTACCACTGCGCCACCGGGGCTCAGCCCCCAACTGGATTTTTTTTATTTTATTTTTTTAGGCATCACTGCCCTCAGGTGGTGGGAATAGGAGGCCCAGCCTTTGCTCCTGGGAGCTGGAATCGATCCTTCAACCCAGTGGGCTGCAGTCCCGCACACAACCACTACGCCACCGGGGCTCAGCCCCCCCACCCCCACCCCAAACTGGATTTTTCTTTCTTTTTTTTTTTTGGGGGGTGGGGGGGACGGGACATCACTGCTCTCCGGCGGTGGGAGTAGGAGGCCCAGCCCCACTGCTGGTATTGAACCTCCGTCCCAGTGGGCCGCAGTCCCACGCACAACCACTACACCACCGGGGCTCAGCCCCCAACTGGATTTTTAAGGTAGAGTTGAGTCCCTATCTTTTCACTGATGGTCTTTATAATTAATTGTACAATTTATATTTAAGTCACTGATCTTGTTTTTGAACATGATGTATGGTACGAGCCCTGTTTCATTCTTTTGCAGGTGAAGATCCACTTTTCCAGCTCCATTATTGGAAATGCTCTTTCCCATTTAATGTGTTTTAATCCTTTATAAAATATTGGATGTTTCTAGGTACTTGGTTGTATTATTAGATGCTCAATTATAATTCGTTGGCCTTCTATGTTGAACCAGTACCAGACTGTTTTGATTACTATGCCTATATGATAGATTTTTTTTTTCCGTCACGCTGAGGTTTTATTACCCATTGCCATCGTGTACATGGGGGAGATGGGGATGATGAAGGTTCAGGCATACACCACACCCTCCCTCCCTCCCTTCCCACCCGCCTCTCCCCACATGGCAGGCAGAGAGAGAGAGAGGCATGGAGCCATGGAGGGATCCAGGGAAGGAGAAGGGGCACAGAATGACAGACAGAAAGCCAATATGGAGTCAGTCAAGTCAGTCAGTCTGTCCGTCCAAGAGTGGATCGTCCAAGATGTACGGTCGGTCAGTCGGTCGGTGGGTCTGTGGATCGACAAAAGGTTCCTGGTGTCACTGTGGGCGGGCTCATGGTAGTGGATGCGGATCAACGTCTTGCAGAAGGAAGTGCGGGTCGTTGATCTGTCAGCATCTTGCAAGGAAAAGCAGGTCGTTCGTTTGTTCATCGGTGGGTTCCGGAGCTCGCAGCAGCAGCAGTGCGGGAGGGAGGGAGGGAGGGTGGGATTCTCTACCAAAAGAGAACTGTCATCAAATTCTTAGCGGCAGGAGGAGAATGACAAGAATAAGTCAGGGTCTTTTCATGAAATTGTGAAACATAAACAGCGTCTTGAAGGGGGCCGGGGAGAGAACCCCACACCCACACCCACCCACCCACACCCCCTCAACCAAGAGAACAATCATCACCGCCAGCGACAAGGCCAATCACCATGATAGATTTTAAAGTTTAGATGTGAAAGGCCTCTGATTTTGTTTTTTATCATTTATAGGACATTTACTTTATGTGGGTCTTCTCATTTAGTTCTCACAACAACTCCCTGGGGTTGGGCAGCATGTCAGGACTTCCACTTTGCACACAGGAAGTCTAAGGAACAAAATTGCATGCAGTACAGACTGGATTTGAATCCCAAACTATCGGATATAAATTCCATATTCCAACATGATTCAATGTCATGATTCACAATGAAGTTTCCATGGGAATTGGGGAAAGTGAAAGCCTTCAGCCCCTTGGTAGCAATAACTCTGAAGAAGAAGACGACACACATCACAGATGATTTTTGAGTTAAGCAGACCTTGACTCATAGGACTGAACATAGGACAGATCACTTGGACATAAACCTAGAAATCAACTATTGCTTGATTAGAAACCCCTTTGGCTGAACCAGGCAGAGAAGAGTTCACTGTTTTTGAGATAATTTATTTGGATTATTGGCCATTATGTTAATTCCATGACTTTAAGACCATAAGACACACCTAGGTTTTAGAGCAGGACAACAAGAAAAAAATTTGAACCAAATAGTACCAGTATACTAAAATGTTATGACGTCACATCTTCGGACCATAAGATGCACCCTCGTTTTTCCCAAACTTTGGCTGGGGGGGCGGGGAGGGCGGTGAGGGGAATGCATCCTTTTTTTTATTTTTTTAATTGAAAATCATTTTATTGGGGGCTCGTACATCATTTTTCATTATACATAAATAAACAAACTGTGCCAAGCACTTTAACATGTCCGCTACTGTTAACGTTCTCCAATCATCCGCCTTTTCCCTTGATCCCTTGGTATTGGCTTTTCCATCCCTTCCCCTCTTCCCCTGCTCTCCCTTCCCCATCAACCCTCAATACTTTATAAATTATTATTGTTCTGTCATCTTACACTGCCCGACCTCTCCCCCAACCCACACCTTTGATGCCCATCCTTCAAATAGGAGCTTGTATGTATATCCTTGCAATTGGTTCCGTCTCTCTACCCCACCTTCTCTCTCCACACTTCCAGCAGTTCCAATCTAACCACTGGCCCGAAGGAGCTCATCCATCTTGGTTTCCCCATATCTCCAGCTCCCCTCTATACTAGTGTACCTTGTCCAGTCCATCTGGATTTGTAAGGTAGAGTTGGGACCATGATGGTTGGCGGGAGGGGAGGGGAGGAAGGCTTCAGGAACTACAGGAAATTTGTATGCATCATCACTGTCCAGCTGCCCCTTGACTGGTCTGTCTCCTCCCCATAACTCCACTGTAAAGGGGTGACCAATTACCCACCAGTGGTCCTTAGGTCCCCACCCTGATCTCCCCCTCCCTCGTAATGATGTGATTCTTGTTCTTTGATGCTTGATACCTGCTCCCTTTGGCCCCTCTTGATCACACAGGCTGGTGTGCTTCTTCTATGTGGACTTTGTTGTTTCTGCGTTGAACAGTGACTCATTTATCTTCAAGTCTTTGAGACTCCAGACATTCAATCATTTGGTAGCTGGGCACCATCGTTTCTTCTACTCTGTTTGCCTCTGTATCCATTTGTCTTCAGTGATATTGAGAGTCAATTGGTCCATTGATTTTTATTTTTGTTCTTTGATGCCTGACACCTGATTGTTTCAGCACCTCATGATCACCCCTGGGTTTCTTTCCTTTCCACACAAAGTAGATTCATTTTTTTATTCCTGTGAAGAATTTTGAAAGTATTTTGATGAAAATTGAATTGGATTTATAAAGTATTTTTGAGAATATTAACATTTTCACAATGTTTAGTTTACCTATCCTGGAACATTAATTTTCCTGTTGTGAAAATTTTGTTTGTTTCTCTTAGGAATATTTTGCAGTTTTCCTTGTTTATCTTTTGTTTCTCTGGTGAGATTTATTCCTAAATATTTAATCTTTTGTGAAATTATTGTAAACAGTATTGTTTTTAATATCTTTTTCATTATCATCTTTAATATATAAGAACCCAACTGATTTCTGTACATTGATCTTATTTAGAGCCTGCTATGCTGCCACAATTTTTAATTAGTCTGAGCAATTTTAAATTGAATCTTTGGGGTTTTCTGTATACAGGATTATATTGCCCATTAATAAAGACCCTTTTATTTCTTCTGTACCTACATGAATACCTTTAACATCTTTTTGATGTCTTATGGCTCTGGCTAAAATTTCCAGGATTAAACTAAATAAAGGTAGTGGTAAAGGGCAACCCTATCTGGTTCCCATTTGAAGAAGGAACGTTTTCAATTTCTCTCAGGTAGATGAGATAAGGACCATTGGTTTTGTATATATTGTTTTCCTTATGTTGAGAACTTTCTATAGCTATTTTATTGACTATTTTCTAATCAGGAATGATGTTGAATTTTATCTGATGCCTTTTTAAAATTGGTTGATATAATTATAAAGTTCTCCGCTATATCATGAGTTATAATGATTGCTTTACTACTGTTAACCATTCTTGCATATTTAGTATGAATCCCACTTGATCGTGATGTTTTACTTTTTTTGATGCTTTGTTGAATTCTGTTGGGCAGGATTTTATTGAAGATCTTGGCATCTATGTTCATTAGATATTAGTCTATTAGGGTCCATTCTAGAGATAAATGGTGATATAGTGGTTATAGATTGAACTACAAACTGCTAGTCCAACAGTTCAAAAGCAGCAGCCCCTTCTTGGGAAAAAGACGTGGTGTTTTCCTCCGGTAAATAGTTACAGTCTTGGAAACTTACAGGGTAGTTCTACTCTGTCCTTTAAGGGTCTCGAGGAGTCCGTTTTCAATTTTGGTGATGTCTTTGCCTGACTCAGGTATCAGGTTGCTTCATAATTTTGTCAGTATACTGTACATTTGTATTTGGTGGAATAGTTTATATAAAATTGGTATTATGTCTTCTCTAAATGGATCCCCAATGAAACCACATAGACCTAGAAGTTCCTCTTTCATGAACATTCACATGTAACATAAAGTCTTCACCTTTTGTGGCCTATTCAGAACCTATGCACATATCTCTTTCCCCACACCTCCTGTCACCAACTTTGTGACCATGTTCCTTCCAAGTCTCTCAAGATATATTCAAATCATTGGCCACTGCCCCTGAACTGGTGTAAGTCACAAATCTGACCATTTTTCCTGACAAGCAAAAGGAACAACCAGGTGCAATGCTTAACAGTCTGCCCTTTGAGAGTATTTCTTTTCCCACTGCCCTTCAAGGAGGTCCAATAGCATGACTATAGTTCTGACGCTGTCCACCTTTGAATGGTGCTTGTATATCATGCAGAATCATCTATAAACAAAGCCTGAGTTCCCTTCTATTGATTGATCATAAAGAACGTACCATGAAGCCATAAAAGCAAACTGAGAGAAAAAAGTGGAATGGAGATTATAGACCACTTCTTCAGTCAGATTTCTTTCAGGTTTTGCTTGAGCCTGTGATCTCATACATGCCACTTCCATTTATTGATGGAGTGCAGCTGTGCACCTCCAACTTTATGACTTTATATGTAAGACAGCCCCCAATTCATGATTGATAGCTCAGTCCGCATGGTGACTTGGGGGGCCATAGTAAGGAGTCAATTCTCTACTGAGATCCAGTAACAAGCTAAAAGTTGTTTCTCCAAAGGTGGTTTATTAAAGACAATGATTCATGAAGGTTAATGTCATCATATGTGAATAAGAGGTCAGGTTCCGTTGGCAGAACCATTTCAATGAAATATAGGGACTCAGTATCGCCACATTCCTGTTTATTTGGTCCTATGACCCCACTCATGTTTCACAATATAACTTCTTCCCATTCAATGTCTGCCCTTTAAAGTTGAATACCATTTGTGTTTGATGATTCAGTTAAGTTGTAATTAAGCTACTCTTATGATAAGACTATAGGTTTTAATTTCATCAACATTGATATACTACAAAAAATAATGCTTTCATTCAGAGTATGAATGGAAAAATTGGGGATATTTTATACAGTATTTAAGCTACCACTCTGAAACCTTGAGCTCATTACTATTCTATACTTCCTTGTCTATTTTAAGACAAACGAACAAATAAGTTTCTGTATATTTCTCAACCTGACAAAATTGCAAAATTGGATCAAATACATGATAATTCAGAGCCTCACTTCTCACTAGTACATATCTATTAGTGGTGATATTTTGCTTGTTAATATCAACATCTCAAGCCAGAATTAGCAGCATCCTCTTTACTAATGGAGGCAGAGAAGGTTGGCCTTTCTAAGTTGACACTGAATCTTCACTATCACGTTGGGTGAACATTGCTGATATTTTTATTTAAACTTTGGCATCTATGTTCATTAGTAAGATGATTTCAAATTTTAAAAAATTTATTTTGCTGGTAGTTTCTTATAGAAGGCCTGGTAGCATAGTGGTAACATGTTAGGTTGCTGACCACAGGTCAGCAGGATGAAACCACCAGCCACTCCACAGGAGGAAAACTAGGCTTTCTACACTCATAAAAAGTTTCAGTCTTAGAAATCCATACAGGCGGTTCTACCGATGCTAATTATAGGATCACTATGAATCAGAACTGATTCTATGGCAGTAAGCCCAAGTTTTTGATCGTTTTTGGCAGGTGATTGGGTAACCTCAAAATGTAGCCTCAGAATGAATCAGAGAGGTTACATTGTATCCTGGCCTGCTGGTCCATAATTCGCAAGTCCTGGAAGGAGGAGCGGGAATTTGGGGGCCAGGAGACGCGAGCAATGGAGACAAGACAGGATTCTGATCAAGTCTCGTTTATTGGAGCAAAACTCAGGGTATATATAGCCAATGGTCAGGAGTAAAGGTCACAGCTTATGCTAATGAGGTAAAGTCAACAGGGGGCCAATCCTGAATGAATGCCAAATAAGATGTGCAAAAGGGGCTGTAGTCCTCAAAGACGTCCGTATGCTAATAAGAGTATACAGGAGTGAAGCGGGCAACTTATAGCAACCAATCACAAAGATGCAAGTCAAGACAAGCAGAAATGCCTTATCTATAAGCCTAGGTAATTAGCATGTTAACAAGTGAAGGTCAGTACTGTCTGCAAGTCAAGCTTCAAAGGGCAGGGCTGTTTACATTTATAAAGATAACAGACTACTAGTCTTAGGTGATTAGCATATAGTTACTGACAAGTGAAGGTCAGCAAGTCTGCAAGTCAAGCTTCAAAGGGCAGGGCTGTTTACAGTTACAAAGATAATAGACTACTAAGCTCAGGTAACAAACAGTAACAGAGTTCAGACTGGTGACTGTAGCAAGGTCAAGCATGTCCAGGCTGGATGGCTCCAGACAACCTTGCTTACTGCTCTGTAAAATGCTGGGTATCATTGTGTTTTTTCCACCAGTAATGTTTGTTTGAATTTCCTAAAGAAATTTAAGGAACTTGTAGTAAGATTTTTTTACTGTGAATTCTATCTTAAACATTGTAAGATAGCTATTTTTACTTGAGTCAGTTTGGGTAAGTTGAATTTTTCTAAAAATAAATATTTTGGAGTTCTCTGATGTCACAGGGTTATACACAACTTAAAACTCAGAGTTTGAACCATCTTGATGAGACCAAATATGAAATTAAAATAAAATATTTTATGAAATGAATAATTAATTGCACATCATGAAATGGGGTCTACATAGGATCCTACCACCCCTGTCCCAGCCCCCACCCCTAGAATGCATCATGTGTCCTCCTTTGCAGGAGAAGCAATCACATTCTAGTTGGTTTGTTAGACCAGATTGACCACAGAAACAAATTCAGTGATACTCATATATGCATAAGAAGCTTTATATATCAAGAAAACATCCCAGCCCAGCCAACTGAAGTTCATAAGTACGATATTATTCCAAAAACCCCTCTTCAGACTCACACAGTCTCAAGCAATGATGAATACCGCGGGCCAGTGGGTACAAAGTCTTATGGGTCCAATGGCAATGGATGCATCTCCAGGGCTCTGGCTGCCATCAGGGTCAGCCAGCAAGAAGGTGAAGTCAGAGAGAGAGGAAGAGGTTCCCAGTACCCTACTTATGAGAAGGCCATGGTCACAAGGAGTCACCATCAGATTGTGACCTCAATGACAACTAGACTCTATACCTACACTTTTATGTATCTTCAAGTTGACATGAAATTATGTAACTACCACAGTTGGTAAAGCAAATAAAAGGAGACAAAAGGAATTGCCAGGGAATAGGAAGATTTATAAACCTGTGTGTGGAGGGAAAAAAACAACAACTTTGTGTGGTGGCTACAAAATCCAGTGTCAATTTGAGAACTAAGAGAGAATGTATGGGTGGAGTCTAGACTGTCATCCAGGATATAACCAATGAGGCCTCTGGGTGGGTATGGCCTTCTGAGGATTCTGGGAACTCCTGTATTTCCTCCTTGGTGATGGAAGACACTCTCTTCCTATGCTGACTCCCTGAGAGATGCTCTACTAACAGGACACATGAACTACTTTAAAGCTTTGCAGCCATGGAAAACCCTGCTTATAGTGAGATGTTTACAACAACCCCAATGGATCCACGAAGACTTCCTACTCACTGGCCTGTGATCTTCCTGCATGTAATATCATTGCATGGGTTTCATGATTCTGAAGAGGGTTTTATAGATT
This sequence comes from Nesogale talazaci, assembly GCA_004026705.1. Taxonomy (NCBI): domain Eukaryota; kingdom Metazoa; phylum Chordata; class Mammalia; order Afrosoricida; family Tenrecidae; genus Nesogale; species Nesogale talazaci. The sequence continues at coordinate 14,808 of PVJH01021903.1, read as the reverse complement.
GATATCGAATATATGGGCTAATATCAGAGTTATGGACTTGCCCTGGACTGGGCTGGGATGTTTTCTCAATATCCAACTGCTCTTGTATATAAAGCTCGTTTTATATCGACATGAGTGTCCCCTCGGATTTGTTTCTCTAGTCTACCCAGAATAACACTCCTTGTTAAAGGAGAAACTTCCTTAATAATTCCTAACCAAACATTTAATTGCTTATCTCCTGATACAACTTGATTAAGGCAATATTTCTAAAGTACATTATGTAAGCATTTTGTTGCGAAGGATCTTTAGGGCTGAGACTCAGTGGTGTAAGTGGTTGAGTGCAGGACTGCAGCCCACGGGCTTGGTGGTTCAAATTCAGCAGCAGCTCTCAGGAGCACTGCTGGGTAGCTCCCACGACCACCAGAGGGCAGTGATGCCAAAAAAAAAAAAGCAAAAAAAAAAGGATCCTTAACTTTTTATATTGAATTGGATGTAGGTTTCAGAGGAAATCAGCTCTTCACTCAAAAATTCTACATAGTTTTTTAATCATTTCATTGAGGGCTCAACAATTCTCATCACAATCCATATACACATCCATTGTATGTAAAGCACATTTGGACATCATTCTAAAAATATTTTCTTTCTACTTAAGCCCTTGATAATAGCTCCTCATTTTCCCCTCCATTCCTGTTCCCCCTCCCTCATGAACCCTTGATAATTTATGTTATTATTACTTTGTCATATGGTACACTGTCTAATATCTCCCTTCACCCACTTCCCCATTGTCTGTACCCCAGAGAGAAGGGTGTATGTACCCTTTCTACCCCACCTTCCCTGCACCCTGCTGGTATCACCATTCTCACCCCTGGTCCTGAAGGGATTATCTGTCCTGGATTCCCCATGGTTCCGGTTCCTATCTGTACCAGTGTAAATCCTCTGGTCTAGCTGAATTTGTAAGGTAGAATTAGGATCATGATAGTGGGGGGTGGGGTGGGAAGGAAGCATTTGAGAACTAGAGGAAAGTTCCATATTTCATTATTGCTTCACCTACAGATGGACTTTGAGTCCCCAATCTGTACTCCCCCTCATCTGTAATGATATGATTTTTAGTTCTATGATGGATGATACCTGATCCCCAGCCAGACACTATCAGCTTTCTTGACCACTAATGCTTATGCACACATTTGTCTTCAGTGATCGTGTCAGGAAGGTGAGCATCAGGGAATGCCAATTTAATAAAACAAATCTTTCTTGCCTTGAGGAAGTAGTTGAGTGGAGGCCCAATACCCATCTGCTGCATCTTAGCCCTGTAAGTAAATGCATATAGATCTATTTCTCCATCATCATGTATAAAAATATTTACCTAAGAACATGCCTGTATTTAGACCTCTGTAAATGCCCTTTGCCTCCTATTTCTTTCCTCTATTTTCTTTTATTTCCCTCTTGTCACACTCTCATGCTCATCCTTCATTTGGGTGTCAGTAACTTCTTGGCTACATTACTGTTGATCAATCCCTCTCAGACCTCTCACACCCACCTTCCCACTGATTTTAGATCACTTATTGTTCCTTTCATACACATTTTGTCTCATGTCTTGATTACAATTCCTGCAATTTAATATTAGATATACCACCTCCTCTTTGTATTTTCCATTTCCTTTCCTCCTTTCCTAATTTTTCTTAGTTTTTCAAATTTGTCCCTGAGCAAATGTTACTGTGGTAGTTATGTATCATGTCAACTTGTGGATACATAGAAGTGTACTCAACCTGACAATCAGGTCACAGTCTGATGGTTCCTCCTTATAAGTGTGGCCTCATAAGAGGGACCCTAGGAATCTCTCTTTCTCTCTCTCTCCACCCCCCCCCTTCACCTTCCTGCTTCCAAGTCACTCTAAGATCTGCTAGTGTGCCACCCTTGTATTCACAAGATTGTGCCTGTGATCTTCTGATTTCTGTCATTGCATGTAGCTACATGAGTCTGAAGAAGAACTTATGGACTAGTATCAGACCTATGGACTTGAGTTGGAGTAGGCTAGGATGGTTTCCTAATATACAAATCTTCTTGATATGAAACTCTTACACATATATGAGTATCCCTGAATTTGTTTCACTAGTCAGTCTGGCCTAACACAGTTACCTTTTCATCTCAAATGGTTTAATTTCAAAGGAGTATATACTGCTCTAGTGTTAATGTCCTCCTTATGGGATTATATATTACTTGGATGAAAATTGAGCAAGAGCGGTGAGCAATGTACCAGAGCTACAGGGTGGTTAAGGCTATAGACTGGGTGTTCCACTGGTCTATATCTGACCAGTATCTGGGCTTTTTTTTTTTTACTTTGAGTTTTGTTTGACATTTTTCTTCCACTCTATCCAGGACTTTCTAATGTTATCCCTTTGAGAGTTTTTTAAATAATGGTAGCTGAGTACCATCTGATTCAGCTGTTCTCAGAGTCATAGAAATTGAGGATTGCTGTAGTGATCCATCATTCCATAGGATAAGTTGTTGTCAAGTGTCTTGAATATTCTTCGCTCTGCTCTGGACAGGGAGAAATCAATAATTATCTTAGATGACTGCTTAAAAGCTTTTCAGACCCAAGTTGGTGATTTCAATTTTTGTTGAAACCTTTGAAATGCAAAAAATGATCATCTGACTAACAAGAGAAAGCAAATCAACTCTAATGTGAAGACTTAGAAAATGAAACATCTGGGTGGCAGATGGTGTATGAGTGTATGGCTTAGACAAGTTACTTAGTGATTCATGGTGAAATTAAGAAAGCAAGTTTTGTTTTTTTTTTTGGGGGGGGGTGGGCATCACTGCCCTCAGGTGGTGGTGGGAGCTTTTGCTCCGTGGAGCTGGAATCGAACCTCCAACCCAGTGGGCCGCAGTCCCGCGTACAACCACTATGCCACCGGGGCTCAGCCCAAGAAAGCAGGTTTTAAAAGAAGTAAACAAGTTTTCATCAAGGTTAGAAATTTTTTTTAAGTAAAAATAAATTTTTATATTTATTTGAACAGTAAAACTTTAATAAGGATAAAGGCCAAGTGATTTTCTTTTTCTTTTTTGGGGGAGGAGGGGGTCATTTCTTTTAAAAGGTAGAAATGGGGACTGAGTCCTGGTGTCATCGTTGTGTGAGGGACTGTGGCCCACCGGATTGGCGGTTCAAATCCAGGAGCAAGGCTGGGCCTCCTACTCCCACCAGAGGGCAGTGATGTCCAAAAATAAAAGGGTAGAAATGAACATCTTAATTAAAAATGGAGTTTTGATTTAGATATAGGGGCTGAGCCCCGGTGGCGTAGTGGTTGTGCGCGGGACTGCGGCCCACTGGGACGGAGGTTCAATTCCAGCAGTGGGGGTGGGCCTCCTACTCCCACCACCGGAGAGCAGTGATGCCCCCCACCCAAAAAAAAAAAAAAGATTTAGATATGAAGCCACCTCATCATATGCTAGTTTCTTGATTTTTCTAACTTGATTTAATTTCTTGATTTAATTTCTAGTTTCTCCTTTAAAGTGGCCCTGAAGAAAGTGGCAGCTGGCATCCCTAAAGATGACCAAATTAAGCCTTTTTTTTTTTCCTGGCTACCTTGTAAGACTGAGTAAAACTGAATCTGGAGTACCAAGGTTGTGATTTTCACAGAAGCAAATTGCCACATTTTCCCCCTGCTGCTGGTGTGTTCTATCCATCCTTTCAATTAGAAGCTGAGTGTGTAGCCGTTGTACAATGTTCTAGGAGAAAAAGAGACCTCAAATCCAAATACTATATATAGAGACATGATTGTTATGTGTTGATTGTCTATGTTACCAGGCTCTTTCCTTCTGAGGTACTAGCAAGTCCCTTAGGTGTAATCTGTCACCACTACAGAGGGAGCCACCCACGTAAGACAGAAAGAAAAGGCAGTATAGCACAATGGTAAGTGGAACAAATATCTAAGAAGCACTCTTCACTTCAATCATGAAGTGGATTCCTTAGCACTTTGAGGAGGCCCCCTGTTGGATCTCATGGGATTGAGTGATGAGACCCTATTGGTTCCCCTCAGCCTCTATCCTGTTGGCCCCTATTCTTGCATCTTGATTAGCCCTTATTTCCAGTCAATTGCTGTTTTCGTTATTCATGATTTGTGAGCCTCATTATCTTGTAGGGTGGTGTTAGCTGATAGTCATTCTGGACATGACTGCTGGAATGGATCATCTAAAGCAATTTGGCATAGTTCATCCAAACCTCTAAATGACCTTAACATGATTGGTAGAATGGAATGGGTAGGATGGTGTTGGAATAAGTCATCTAAAATGACCAGTGGATTGGATCGTGTGAGAATCATTCAGACCTCATAGGTCACTCATACTTCTAGCTGGCACTGGCATTTATTAAGTCTTAAACATGACAAAGACAAATCATCTGCATAAGGGAGTCCATCAACATTTAGTCATAATGTTGTTCAAGCTTAGAATTAAAGCTTGAATACAACGAGGTTTTCCTGCCCTAAGGATGATAGCCTCATTTAGCATTCCAGCCCACAGGCGCTTCTAAAACCAGGACCAGGTCCAGACAGTAGAACTCACACTGTTTTGAAAGAACCTCAGGATAAAAGAGATCTGTGCACTCAATGAAGTCATAGCTTCTTGGAAAGTTGTCTCCACTCCTCTTGAGTAAATCTTGTACAAAGATTGTCTATACCCACGCTTCTTTCCAATTCCTCTACAAAGACATCCACACCTAGTGGAGAAGCCCTAAGACTGAAAAACCACAGCAGGTCTCCCCTCTGGTTTACCTCAGATGGACCGGAACTAGGTATCACTTTCAGTACCTTTGGGCCTCTGGTGCCACCTTGTGATCAATCACTTCAAGACAAAAGAAGCCACAGGTATGAGGGACTTTGAATGGAATCAAAACTAGGTTTCCCCCAAAAAGGGAGAATTGGAAATTTCTTCCATAGCAGTCTAAATTGGATTTGAGGCTGTGGAGAGAAAGATTTAGCATCATTTATGTGAGTTCAGATTCATTTCCTGTCAGTAAAAAAAAAAAGTGGAATTTTGAGTATGAGCAATAGCTTGGAGGCTTTTTTTGTGGCCACAATACAACAGATTTTGTGGTTGGTCCCAAACAAAGGACTTGGCAGCATCTTTGTAAACTCTCAGCAGGGACTTGAAGTGCTTACCCGCTGTTCCTCAACCAGCCACATTAGCAGCCGGCATAGGAGAGGAACAAGGCTAAGCCACAGGGCTGTTGCAGAGGGCTGGCCAGCTACAGAGGAGGGGCTCCTGTTTGGGCCTTCATATAGTTCACAGTTACTGCAGGTCTTCCTCCACACCTTAGTTCTTTAAAGAGAATTGAACTCCCCTGAAGGCTCCTGTAAAGTCAAATGCCAGTCAGCCCCTCACTACCTCCCCAAGAGAGGGAACAAGTAGCAGCCAGACAACTCTATGGGAAGTTTGAGGGCGATAAAAGTTAAATCATTTGAAAGGTATTATGTGATATGATCTGTCTCTGATAACATATGATGAAAATGTATGTGTCTGAATATGAAATTAATTGTGGTAATGATTGTATAGCACTTCTTGATGTGCTCGAACTATTGAATTACATGATATTTGGAGTGTGTTCCAATAAAGCTGTATATAATTAAAAAGCTAACAAACATACCTGAATAGTAAATTTCATACATATTTCTGTTACCTTAAGGGGTAAAAACCCTTCAAAAAGCCCAGGGTAAAGTGAAATTTTAAAAAATTGGAATTTTCTCATAAACTTTTGGAAGCTCTTTATATATTATTTCATAATATTCAAAATCTAAAGATAAAAGAATAGTGAATGATTATTACCTCAGTGCTGCTGTAACACAAAGACCACAAGTAGGTGGTTTTAAAGAACATACTTTTGGCTGAGCCCTGGTGGCATAGTGGTTGTGTGCGGGATTGCGGTCCACAGGGTTGGGGGTTCATAGCCAGCAGCAGCTCTCTGGGAGCAAGGCTGGGCTACCTACTTCCACCAGGACAGTGATGCCACAGAAAAAGAAAGAAAGGAAGAAAGAACATGCTTTTTTTTCATGGTTCTGGATGCTGAAAGTGCATATCAGGACGACAGGTGTGTTGATTCTTGCCTTGTTTGCAGCCTGGGTATTCCTTGACTCCTGGGGGATTGTCACATGGCATCTGTCTTCTCCAGAGTGGGTCTGTTTATTTGCTTTATGTCTATGCTGGTCTTTATATACTTTGGAAATGGTTGAATTTAGGATCTTCATATTCTTCAGAAATGGTTGAGTTTAGGATCTATACTTAAGAAAAGGTTGACTTACCCTGCAGAACAACTACTTGGTTATATTACATTGCATTGCATTATGGAAGTGATTAGATCAAATCAAATTGGACTAGATACACAAGTGCTGGGATTTCAATAATATTTTAGGGGACATAATTCAACCTAAAACAGTTATTTTCCCACAGAAAAGATTAATGAACAGCATTGCAAAATGCCTGGCTAACAGATAAAATTGTTTCCTGGTCCCGTATCTTCAATTCATTAAGACATTGCCTCTGTCACTGAGCAATTAATTCAGATGTAAAATCACATATCTGCTTCCAAATGCAGAGACAGGAAAAGAAATTATCTGGAGACTAAATGTACTCTGTACAAGTTCAAGATAAGCTGGAATAAAAGGAAGTATGGCAGCATGGCTTTTAGTGTGCGTTTTATGCTTTTGTGATAATTGATGTGTCCCATCCATTTTGCCATTGGACTACTCTCTAAGGATATTTGATCATTTACTTTTTCATCAAACACTTATTAAACTAGTGATGGTGCTACCAGAAAAAGTGGGTCTCTGCCCACCGCCAAAATCAAGTCAAAGAGTCAAACACTACTTTTTGACAAAATGAAAGGGTTTTACTGCAAGATCGTGACACAATCAGATGGAGGGAATACTCCGCAAACAGAGCATAGTGGGAATTTTTATGTAACAGAAATGGGAAAGTCTGGGAAAGGAACACTAGAAATTTTGAAAATAGGGGGCAAATATTTTTTATTTTTTTATTTTATTTTTTTTTGGGGGGGGGCATCACTGCTCTCCAGTGGTGGGAGTAGGAGACCCAGCCCCACTGCTGGAATTGAACCTCCATCCCAGTGGGCCGCAGTCCCGCGCACAACCACTACGCCACCGGGGCTCAGCCCAGGAGGCAAATATTGGTTACTAAACATTCCATCTTCTACTATGTTCTGCTCTGGTGGCCAATGTCACCATGTTTACCAGTGCAGCACAATGGAAGGATTCATCTTGCTTGACCCTGAGACTCAAAAGACTAAGTTTCAGTGTAGTTACTCTTTAAAATTCCTATTCTCTGGTTGAGCCCCGGTGGCATAGTGGTTGTGTGTGGGACTGCGGCCCACTGGGTTGGAGGTTCAATTCCCGCTCACAGGAGCAAAGGTTGGGCCTCCTACTCCCACCACCAGGGCAGTGATGCCTAAAAAAAAAAAAAAAAAAAAAATTCCTATTCTCTGCCAAAAATCACAAACGAATCACTTACTTCCATTTTTGCTGCTAAGGAAACCCAAAGAAATCATATTAATATCAAAAAATAAAATAAATTTAAATTGACAAAAAAAATCTTTAAAAAAAAAAGTTGGTTTTTTTTTAGGCATCACTGCCCTCTGGTGGGTGTAGGAGGTCCAGCCTTTGCTCCTGGGAGCTGGAATTGAACCTCCAACCCAATGGGCCGCAGTCCCGCGCACAACCACTACGCCACCGGGGCTCAGCCCTGACAAAAAAAAAATCTTAATGACCTCCCACCACCAGAGGGCAGTGATGACCCAAAAACAAAAAACAATCTGAATCTTACCCACTCTTCACCTGCTTCGTTGACTCATTCACAAAGGTTCCTTCTGGGTCCGTACAACAATTCGGAGCTGCGTTCCACTCCAGGATCGCCTAAAGAACAGTGACCGATAAGCCCCTCAGCGAATAGACTCTGGACGGTTTCAGTCCTGATGCTGGTTTACCAGATGGTGAAGTTGCTCTCTTCAACTCCGTCAATGAAAAAGCTCAGGGAGGGATCAGCACGTTGTCAGGGCATTCTGTCAAACCAAGAGGTTACTTGAGCCATCTGAAAACAAGCTTTTCCTTGGTTCCTGGACTCTGTCTTCTGTGAAGAGCAGCTAATAGTTTGGTCCCTACCAGAAGATTGGAATTCCTAGTGATTTTTTGATAAGGTAAATCAGAGCTATATATTTCTCCATCTTTAATAATAGAAATACGTCTAGAAATGTTATTGCGGTTAGTTTTTGCTGTTTTGTCCTGTTTATTTTATGTTTTCTGTATATGAAATTCTGGATCGGTACTTTTACAAGTAAAGCAACTAGATTGATGCTCCTTAGGGATATGGCAGGGGAGGTTGGGCAGTGAAGGAGAGCTAATAACAATAAGTACGAGAAGGAGGAAGATGTTCGAAAATTGTGGTGATGATTGTACAACTCTTCTTGATGTCACTGAACTATTGAATTGCATGATATATGGATTATATGAAAATAAAACTGATTTTTTTTTCCGGTTTGGTTTTTTTCAAATCATTTTATTGGGGCCTCTTACAACTCTTTTCACAATCCATACATCCATCCATTGGGTCAGGCACATTTGTACATTTGTTGCCCTCGTCATTCTCAAAACATTTGCTTTCTGCTTGAGCCCTTGGTATCAGTTCCTCATTTTTCCCCTCCCTTTCTTTCTTCCCTCAAAAACCTTTGATAATTTATAAATTATTATTTTTTATGTCTTACACTGACCAATATCTCCCTTCACCCACTTTTATGTTGTCCATCCCGCAGGGAGGGGATTGTATATAGATCCTTGTGATCGGTTTCCCTTTTGCCCCCCACCTTTCCCTGGTATTCCGGTATCACGACTCATAATATTGATCTTAAGGCGTTTATCCATCCTGGATTCCCTGTGTCTCCAGCTCTTATCTGTACCTGTGTACATGCTCTGGTCTAGTTTTTTTTGTTACGTAGAATTTGGGTCATGATAGTGGGGTTGGGGGAGGAGGAAGCATTAAAGAACTAAAGGAAAGCTATATGTTTCATTGGTGCTATACTATATCCTGACTGGCTTGTCTCCTCACCGCGACCCTTGTGTAAAGGATGTTTGTGCATTTGTACATTTGTTACCTACCAAAAGAAACTGAAACAAGAAACCAATGCCAGTGTTTTCTGATTGCATCTGATGGGGTGCCACACCCCAGTAACAAAGTCTACTTTTGGTACTCCCTCAGGACTTCCTTGCTCTGCTCACCTTGCTGTTCTGTTGTAAGCCCTTAGTGTTTTGCCAAGGTGTGGCGGGGTCAGATCAGGTGCAATTCCTACACCATGTGCCCAGTGCTGTCCCCTGTAGGGCTATGGATCAGTGAGGCATGGCGTGTCTCATAGTGAAGCCAGCCATGATGTCCTCTCTACATTGCCTGCCCTGAGTGGGGATATGGTCCTCACGACTTGGTAGCCAGGATGTGCTCCGCTCTCTCTTCCTCCCCCTTCATTTGCTCCCATGAACTCTGGTCAGACAAGTTCCTCTTCCTGAGCCGTAGCTTCAGTGCTGTCCTCTGAAGCAAATCCTTCTGGGGGAGTGGTGGCTGTCCACATAGTTGGGCTTGGGGCCGGCCCCTCAGACCTCTCTATGGTTCCCTGCTTCATGCCGGTATGTTCATTCACATCTTGGCTTGGAACAGGGGGTTGAAGTCTGGTCCCTCTTTCCCTGTGAGGATTTAAACAATACCCTCCCCTTGGGTGGGTTAGTGCCCTGTCCCCCAGCCACACATTTCTCTTTTTTAATCCCTCCTTTTTAGTTGGGTACTATAGGTATCCCTGGGTTTGGTCTGCCCCTGCCATACTACCTGGACCTCACCCCAGGTATGTTTGTATACAGTAACTTTTTCCCTATGCCCTTTTCCTTTTTTTTCTCAATAAGCGTACCTCAGCAGATTCGTGTTGCACTTATTCTTTTGTGCTTAGATTACTTCACTTAGCATAATTTCCTCCAGTTCTTCCATGGGCAATATGATTCATGCACTAATCACTGCTTTTAAAGGATGTGTAGTGCTCCATTGTATGTATGCACCACAGTTTTTTAATCAATTGTCTGTTCATGGAGCTGTGGGTTATTTCCAACTCCTTGTCATTATGAACTGTGCCTCAATGAACATTGGAGCACAGATGTCTGACCATGGTTTGTTTATTGCCTTTTCTGAGTATATACCCAGTAGAGCGATTGCTAGGTCATGTGGTGCTTCAATTTCCATCTGTTTTAGATATTGCCAAATCAATTTCCATAGTGGCTGTACATACCTACAGGTCCACGAGCAGTGGATGAGAGTTCCTGTCTCTACAGCCCCTCCAAAACTTGTTGCTTTCTGATTTTTTGAATTGGGCTATCCTTGAGGGTGTTAGGTGGTATCTCATTGTTGTTTTAATTTTCATTTTTCTTATGGCTAATGATCAGGAACATTTTCTCATATGTTTATTGGCCATTTGGATTTCTGCCCTGTGAAAGTTCTGTTCAGGTCCTTTGCCTACCTCCTCAGTAGGCAATTATCACTTTTTTTTTCTTTTTTCTTTTTTTTTTTTTTTAGGCATCACTGCCCTGGTGGTGAGAGTAGGAGGCCCAGCCTTTGCTCCTGGGAGCTGGAATTGAACCTCCATCCCAGTGGGCCGCAGTCCCACGCACAACCACTACACCACCAGGGCTCAGCCCTTTTTTTCTTTTTTAAAGCTAGCAGAGTATTGTAGAGTTTAGCGATAAGACCTTTGTCTGATGTGTCATTACCAAAGACATTTTCCCAGTCCATGGGCTCTCTTATTATTCCCTTGGGTGAATTCTTCCAATGTAAACAGGTGTTTTATCTTCAGTGTATCCCACCTGTCAATTTGTGCCTTCTCTGTGTTTGTGTCCTTCCTGAAAGCCTATGTATCCCTGTGCCAAAGTTATCAGGTTTGTACCAATTCCCTCATTGGTGCCTCTGGTGTTTTACCTCAAGGTCTGTGATCACCTTGAGTTTATTCTTGTGCATGGAGTGAGATAAGGGTCTTAATTCATTTTTCTGCAGGTAGATATCCAATTTTTCCAACACTACTTGTTGAAGAGGACATCTGCTTCCTATTTGATATTTTGGGGACCCTTTCCAAAGATCTGCTGTGTGTATGCTGATGATTTTACTTCTGGGTTGTGAGTTATTTTCCATTGATCTGAGTATCTGTCATTATACCAGTACCATGCGGTCTTGACCACTGTGACTAGATAAAATATGTTAAAGTCAGGTAAAGTAAACCCTTGCCCTGTGTCCTTCTTGAAAAATTATCTGCTTATCCAGAGAGGAGGCCACATGGGCTGACCCTGATGGAACCAGACCTCTAGGGCCAGAGAGACCACAGAGAGACCCCCGCCAGCACTGAGATGCTCCCACCGCCAATGGATACTGCTGATGGACCCTGAACCCTACAAACGAGGAGCCATGGGGAGACCCTGCCAGCGCCAGGATGCCTCTACTGCACGTGCTTTGTGAGTCGGACGGAGACTGTATAGACTGGTATCGGACATATGGGCTAGTATCAGACTTATGACTTTGGACTGACTGGGTTGGGATGCTTTCTCAATGTTCCATTCCTATTGTATATAAACCTTTTCCTTATATCCATATGCATGTCTATGAATTTGTTTCTCTAGCCTACCCAGACTAACACACTTGTATAGTGCCTTGGGCAAAACTCAAGCCATCCTTTAGGAAAATACTTTACATAGTTTCTCTATTCAAATATGACCTTAAGAGATGGATCCTGGCTGTCAATATACATAGTGTGTAAAAAGAAAGTAAATGTACCCTAAATATCCTATGAATGACAATAATACACAAATGTTTCCATTTAAACATTAATTCAACTTTGTTTACATTTTTAAGGTACTTAATGTATAACAAGGAAATTAGACAGGAGTTCTGATGCTGACATAAGGTCACCGTGAAGAAACTTGCTTTGAGTATAGTTTGGATCTGCAATGAGGGGGCCTGTTCAGGAGAGTGAAACGCAGGTCCTGGACTAGCAGTGCCTGTGGGAGCTTTCATGGGTGTGCTAGAGAGGGTTCTGTAGAGAAACAAAACCACGACACTAATAACTCTATATATTTATATAGATAGAAAGATATATAAAATAAACAGTTAACTAATCTATAAAGCAACACAAAGGGCTCGGTGCAGCTCACTTGCATGAGACAGCTAGTACACAGGCAGCCCTTTGAGTTTTGAGGGCCACTGAGTAGAGTCCTCTGTAGAGCAATTCAGGCTATCTGGCCACAAGCAGCAAACGACACAGCAAGTCTCCAACAGTCAGCCAGACAACAATGTCCAACAGTCCCCAGCTCAAAAGATGCATATTCCAGGAGCGTGGCGAAGCAGGGCTTGAAGGAACCTCAACTCACAGCAACACAGTCCACGGATTAGGTGTTCCACGGGTAGTGTAGCTTGGAGATCGAGGCACGGACACACAAGGCAGCTGGCTGGTCCGAGAACAAGAGCACAAGGGCGGGGTTCGCCCAGCCATTGATATCTCTGCCCTTAAATTGATCTTACGTACGTTCATTGGCCATGTTGTCACCTACTTATCTGCTTTGGCCATGTTGGCACAAGAAGCCTACCTATGACAGCATACAAAGTAAACCCGTTCCCAAAAGGGATTGTAGCCACAAGTATAAGGGTTAGGATTTTCATATTGTTGGAAGATGTAATTCAATCCACAGCAAATTTAATATAAAAAATTATAAAGTCAAATAGTGCTCATGATTATGCCATTACTTAATTAACATTGCCAGCAAAATTAATAAAATAACTGACTAATTAATTTAAAATGTTTTTATTAATTTTACATTTATGATATTTGTTTTAAACTTGTAATTATTTGTTCATCATTCTAAATCTAAATTTTCATAAAACACAAGCCATAATTTTGTGTTATTTTCTTAAAAACAATAGCTCACATTATACAGTTACAGGAACATTCTCAGATCTGCCTATGCAGTCTTCTGAGACAGGTTTATGCCTTGCACTGGTGGATACACTTGGAGGAGAATCAAATTTACACTGCTTCAATTTTCAGAAGTAATTCTGATTGCTGTCCAATTTAGAAGTGGAACTGAGATCCATGCACCCCCACCCCACCTAAGATTAGTGAAAAGGTAGAATATAGGAAACGCTACCTGTTCCTAAAGGCAAAACTGGGTCTGCAAATCCTCTGTAGCAGAGGGATGACTTCAGAAGCTGTGTGGAAAATCCCAATGTTAATCTTCAGTCATTAATACATTAATATTTTACTAGTTTTAAGAGCTTAGGAACCTGGATGCCATGAACATTTTGCCCTTCGCTCCTAACCCAGATATCGACAGCTCACACAAACCCAGCTCCTCCACAGAAGAAAGGCTTCTGATTCTGCCACGAGAGATATTGTTGGGCATGTTTGCTTTGTGTACCAGCAAGTAGATTCTGCCTCAACAACTCTATGGCACAAAGTAGGCAGCCTCATAGCATTTCCTGGGCTATAATCCTTATGAGAGGACATCGCCTGTTCTTTTCTCCCATGGGACAGATGGTGGGTTCAAACAGCCAACTTTTGGATTAGCAGTTGAGTTCTTAAATATTAGGCAATTGGGTCCTTTTTATGTCACTATTACAGTCTTCACACCAGCGGTTCTCAACCTTTCTAATGCTGTGATCATTTAATACAGTTCCTCATGTTGTGGTGACTCCTCAACTAAAGTTATTTTTGTTGCTATTTCATAACTGTAATGTCATTGCTCCATGAAAAGGTCATTTGACCCCCCAAAGAGTCGCAACCCTTTGGTTGAGAAGCACTGCTTTACACCATTACAACATTACACCAAGAAAACTCTGTGGATAAATTCAATTCTGTAATGCATGGGCTTGCCATTCGTTGGAAACAAACTTGGCTGATATTAAGAAGTTGGAAGTGAATACTAGTCTTCAAGGATTCATTCATCACTTTGCACCCCTGCACCAAGGAGCTCTGATGACTGCTTAACCAGTTAAGGTCAACAGTTCAAAATCACCAGTCACTCCCCAGGAGGAAAATGGACCATTCTACTCCCCTAAAGACGAACAGTCTCAGAAACTCATGGGGGCATTCTACCCAGCCATATTGGGTCATTATGAGTCAACATCAACTCTATGGCAGAGCGTTTGCTTTGTTTTGCTTTTACCCCACGGTATGCTCCACAACATTCCAGGATATAGTTGTACATACTCATGTTAAATATGAATCTCTGGGTTTGGTGCTCAGGACCCAAGTCTTGGGGAACATCAAAGTTTATTGGCATAACAATCTACATCCAGCTTCAGTGTATAGATTCTAGGGTCTTCAAAACATGAGAATGGCCATTTAAAGTACAGTTATTGATTTTTCCCTGGCCAGAAAAAAAGTGATAAAAATGAAAGACACATAGAAAAGTTGGTCCAATGGACTAATGAACTGTGTGAACAATCACCCCCATGATCCTGAGATCAGAGAAACTAGGTAGAAACTGGATATTGTGATCAACTCTTCTGAAAATGTTCACACTGGAAGGTCATGGATAAAGTGGAGGAAAAATGTGGAACAAAACTCAAAATCACAAAAGAGACAGGTTTACTGGTAGTAGAACCCTTAGACTAATATCCATATATTATATATCTGTAGGTTCCTGCTTGGTTTATTACTCTTCTATCCACCCATCTATTATCTAAATTTTTCATTTTTTGAATACTAGTTATTAACATTCTGTTGCAAGATCTTTCTGTAAAGAATAACCTTCCCAA